>PVKA01005104.1:37365-93425 GCA_004027165.1 Ctenomys sociabilis
CCAGAGAAAAGCCCGCCTTTTTATGATCCTACCAATGCCATTTAAACACGTGTATAATTGTGATTGGTCTGTAAAGTCTATATAGCTTCTTGTATCAGGAAATCCGCCATGCTTGCACGATAGGAGCCGCGGGTAGCGGACACATGTAGAGGCTTGCATCACACCCGATAAATGCTTGCACGGTAGGAGCCGCGGGTAGTGGATGCATGTAGAGGCTTGCATCCCACTCGATAAAGGCTTGCTGAACCCGTTGCTGAGTGTCTGAGTGTCTTCTTCCGCGGGACGGGAGTGGCGCCGGACAGTTCTTGACACTTTTTGAAGGTGTTTTGGTTTGACTCTTTCGTGACTTTGTTTAGTTGTGTTGTCATGGCTACTTGATTTTCTGGC
Source organism: Ctenomys sociabilis (assembly GCA_004027165.1). Classification (NCBI taxonomy): domain Eukaryota; kingdom Metazoa; phylum Chordata; class Mammalia; order Rodentia; family Ctenomyidae; genus Ctenomys; species Ctenomys sociabilis. Next base: position 37,753 of record PVKA01005104.1, read on the forward strand.
GATTCTGGCAATTCTGAGGTTGGGGAAGCACTAGAAGTCGCGTGGAGCAAGATATGGAGAGGAAAGTGGACAAGGACACAAAGCCTGCCTTTCTGGTGTGATACTTAACTATAGCATTCACTGTAGTTTTGATCACACTTCATAAAGAAGTTCACAAAAAAGATGTCCAGAATTACTTACAAAGTGACAAGAGCAAAGGGATACATGTGTTCAAAATAAGATGGGGTACTTTCAAGGAGAAAACTTGCAATATATCACCATAATTGCTGGAACTATTTTAGATTTAAACATACACCATATAATTCGATCACCTCTGTAATAGAATATGAGGCTTGGCAAATTTTATATATATTTAACCTTTAGTAAATACAAAAGTATCTTTAATGTATTTCTGGTACTATATCAGCCATTTGTTTTATTTTAAAGAGAAAAAAATACAATATAAATGATAACAAATTTCAAAATAAGACAAAAAATTAGCAATGGTTATTATATTGCATACTGTTATCTTCAAAGTAGTTGCCCAGGTTACCAGATACTGGCATGCAAAACTGATTGGTAATATATGTACTTTTCCTTTAAATGAACTAATAGAAATTAGCTGTGCAATTATCTTAGCTACATATATGTATCTATATAGACACATAATGTCTATTTTTTTCCTTCTTTTCTCCTTTCCCAAATCTGAACTATTCTTTTGAGCAAAGAAAGTTATTTTTTGCTTTTCATTTCTTTCCCTTTCACAATATTTATTGTACCTTATGAATCTTATATACTTTGTCCTTTTCTTATGATAGAGAGACAATATGCTATTTACACATGAGAGTCTTATTTATTTATCCTAGGGGTATGCTTTCTAGTTGCATCCACTTACCTATAAAAGCCTTGAGTTTATCTCTATTCATAGCTGAGTACCACTCCATTGAATAAACATAACACATACTTTATATCTATTCCTCGGTCATGGGTATATGAATTTTTTCCAGGATTTAGCTATGCCAAATTGTGCTGCTATAAACATGAGTGCACATATACTGCTGTGGGATGATGTTTTCAGTTCTCCTGGAAAAATACCCAGAAGGGGAATAGCTGGGTCAAATGTGACCTCTAATCTTAGTTTTTTTGAGAAATCTCCACACTGATTTCCATAATGGTTGTACCAGGCTACACTCCCACAACAGTGGACAAGACTTTGTTTTTCCCTAACATGCCTCACATCTTTTGTTATTGGTTGATTTTTTAATGATAGCCATTCTTTCTGGAGTGAGATGGAATCTCAGTAATGAACAATGATGTTGAACATTTTTTCATGTATTTATTTGCCATTTGTGTTTCTTCATCTGGGAAGTGTGTATTCATCTCAGAAGCCCATTTTTGAATTGTGTATGAAATTTGGATAGACTGATATTTTAAATTCATTGTACATTTTAGATAAAAGTCCTTTGTTTGAGAGAAAGGTAGCTATTTTACCCCCCAATTTGTGAGTTTTCTTTTTCACTCTGCCAGGGGTTTCTTTTCTTTTTATTTTATTTTACTGAAGAACAAATAGCAATGAGACAGTTTTAAGTCAAATTAGCAGCAAAGATTCAATAATTAATACATTGCATATCATTTCTGTAGTGTTTTTTGTTGTACAAGGTGCATACATGATATTCTATTTACAAACACTATTAGAGCAGATGCCTCTAATCAATGAATTAACAGAACATAGCTGTATATGTCGCGCGCACCCTCACCAGAAAGGAAGACGCGACCACTGGTTGTTCTCTCTGCCATTTATTCAGCCTTTAACAATGTTCTTCCTTAGGTAGTGGCCCAGAAGGGAAGCCCGCTCATAGCTAAATACCTTCGGGCATCCAATCCCGAAGCGCCACGTGAGCATTGTCTATAGGTCCAGGTACTCAGAAGCAAGCCACTGTCCTGTCTCCTTGCCTAATATGGAGTTGTTATCCACAGAGAGCTCTCACCCCCGAGGGGGTGGAAGGCGGAAACCGGCACCATCTTTAAGGTGCGGTTGCACGCAGCTCTCTACATGTATACTTATCTCTTTTTGAAAGCTGAATTATAGTACAGTTTCAATAATTAATACTTTTTACATTGTTATCTTCCTAGTGCTTATCCATAGTACAAGAAGCAGACGGGATATCCTGTCCAAACACTATCAGTGCAAATCTTTCTTCTCATAGAATTACACAAGTGTACTGCATATTTATCCAAACTGTACTGTTTATACAAACACAGAATGGTGCTTCCTTTGTATCCTCTTTTTTTGTTTAGTCCTGTCAAAGATGGGTATTCTATTGTAATTCAATTATTATAGGTGCTTGAATTCAGTGAAACAATCCAACAAAGTCCAGCAGTCCACAATAATAGTGGATTATCCAAAGAAGTTGTTGACTAGAGCCATTTATAGCTCAGCTTATTATTATGGCCTTATTTTATATACCTCATTTTTATACTTTTCTGTTGGATGGTTAACACCAAGATAAAGCAACATCTATATAACAACAAACACCTAACTTTTGTATCTGATGAGGTCAGTCAAGTTCCCTCAGGGTTTATCCTGTACCCCCATACCTCACTCTGGAGATCATTTGTCAGTGTCAGCCATGTGGATGAGTCATGGGCATTGCTTCACCAGTTTGCTCTCTGTGAAAGCCTGAGAGGAAGTTTTCTCTGCATGTGACTCTCCTTAGGCACACTATAGATAATCAATCACATTCCTCTGTGGCTCCATAATCTCCTTGATCAGAAAATTTGGAGTACATGATGGTACAATACAGATTTTTCCAAGTCCTGAGTCTCCATTGACCTTGAAAGGCTAGGGCCAAAATGTTGGCTGATCTTGCAGCCCTTCCATTTCTCCAGTTTTTGATCTATGAACGTAGGTTGTTAACCATCCAGAAGAGAAGCTGATTATTACCCTGCAACATATGCAGTTCAGTTTACCCTAAATATCTGACTAAATCCTTTTTAGTTGTTATCACTTTCTATTTGTATTTCTTCTTCTGATTTCTTATACTAGGGAGACTATATAATATTTGGATATGTGTGTCTGGATTATTGCAATTATGAGTATATGTTCAAGTAGCATCCAATTCAACATAAATACTTTAACTTTATCATTCTTTATAGCTGAGTAATACCCCATTGCACAAAAATGCCACATCGTTTTCTACCATTCCTCATGTGACAGGCTTCTTGGTTGTTTCCAAGATTTTGCTATCACAAATTGTGTTGCTATAAACATAGGTACACATATTTCACAATGACATGATGTTTTCAGTTCCTTTAGGAAAGTTCCCAGTAGGGGATAGCTGGCTTGAATGGGATTTCCAGTCCACGTTTTGTGAGGAGTCTCCACACTGATCTCCACAACGGTTGCCCCAGTTGTGACCCATTCCCATCAGCAGTGGAGAGGATTCCCTTTTCCCCACATCCTCTCTAAAATTTGTTATTGGTTGATTTCTTTGTGATAGCCATTCTTTTTGGAGTGAGATGGTATCTCAGTGTTGTTTTTATTTGCATTTCATGGATGGCTAGTGATGTGGAGCATTTTTTCATATACTTATTTGCTTCTTTAATTTCGTCCTCTGAGAAGTGTGTATTCATATCAGCTGCCCATTTCTGGATTGGGTCTTTAAATTTGAGGACCTTTACTATATCTTAGTTCTTTATAAATTCTAGAGAGCAGACCTTTTTCTGAGAGCTTATTAGTTAAGATTTTTCCGAAATTTGTGGGTTGTCTTTTCACATTGTTGACAATTTCTTTTGACATGTGGAAACTCCTCAAGAAGAGTTGATCCCAGTTGTTGATTCTTTCAAGTGTTTCCTGTGTGACTACATGTTTGTTCACGAACTCTTTGGACATGCCTACCTCTATGTCTTCAAGAGTTCCTCCTACTTTCTCTACCAGGAGATTGAGTGTTTCTGTTTTAATGTTTAGATCTTTAATCCATTTTGACTTTAGCTTAATGTATGGTGATAAACCTGGGTCAAGTTTTAGTTTTAGCCATGTAGAAAGCCAGTTTTTCCAGCACCATTTGTTAAAGAGGCTATCATTCTTCCAGTAAGTATGTTTGGCCCTGTTGTTGAAGATCACGTGGCTGAGTGTGTTCATAGAGGCCTCTGCATCTTTTAATATATTCCACTGTTCCTCAGGTCTATTTTGTTGCCAATACCATGTTGACTTTATCACAGTAGCTTTGTAGTATAATTTCAAGTCAGGAATTGTGATGCCCCCTGACTTGTCTTTGTAGCCCAGGATTGCCTTTGCTATTCTAGGTCTGAGAGGTATGTTGGTGGCAGTTTGTAGGGATTGTGTTAAATCTGTACAACAATTTTGGGAATATGGCCATCTTCAGAATGTTGGTTCTTCTTGTCCAGGAGCAGGGAATATCTTTCCATTTTCTGAAGTCCTCTGCAATCTCTTTTCTTCAGGTACTGCAATTTTCTGTGAAAAGATCTTTGACTTCCTTGGGTAAGTGAATTCTAAGGTATTTCATTTTCCACAGTGCTATTATAAAAGATATTGTTTCTGCAGTTTCCCTCTCAGTGTGTTTGTTATCTGTGTAGAGGAATGCTATCAACATTTCAGTATTGACTTTGTATTCTGCTATGCTACTGAATTTGTGTATGAATTCTAGTAGCTTCTTGGTGGAGTTTTTTGGGTCTTCCACGTAAAATATCATGTCACCTGCAAATAATAATTTACCTTCTTTGCTTATTCTTATTCCTTTTATAACTCCCTCTTGTCTAATGGCTGTAGCTAATAATTGCTAAGCTATATTGAATAGGAGGGGTTATGGAGGACATCCTTGACTTGTACCAGATCTAAGAGTAAAAGATTTCAGGTTTTCCCCATTTAGAATTATATTAGCCATTGGGTTGTCACAGATGGCTTTTATCAAATTGAGTTAGAGGCCTTCTATTCCAATTTTCTGTATTTCATGAATGAGTTTGGACTTTGTCAAAAGCTTTTTCTGCATCAATTGAGATGATCATGTGGTTTTTAGTATTCACTTTATTGGTATAGTGTATTACTTTTATAGATTTTCAAATATTGAACCATCCTTGCATCCCTGGGATGAATCCTACCTGGTCATGTTGTATGATCTTCTTGATGATTTGCTGTGTTCTATTGGCTAGGATTTTATTGAGGATTTTTGCATCTATGTTCATGAGGGAGACTGACCTGTAGTTCTCCTTCTTGGTTGTATCTTTCCCTGGTTTTGGAATCAGTATAATACTTGCCTCCAGGAATGATTTTGGGAGGACTGCTTCCTTTTCAATTTCATTGACGAGTTTGAGGAGTGTAAGGATTATATTTTCCATAAATTTCTTGCAGAATTTAGCTGTGAATCCATCAGGACCTGGACTTTTCTTTGTTGGCAGGCTTTTTATTATGTTTTGTATCTTATTGGCTGTTATTGCACTATTGAGAATTGTTATATCTTCTTGATTCAGTTTTGGTAATTTGTACCTTTGTAGGAATCTGTCTGAATCTTTCCATATCTTCTGTGTCTTCTATTCTGTGAGTGTAAAGATTCTCAAAGTAGCTATTGGTAATCTTCCGAATTTCCACTGGGTCTGTAGTGATTTCACCCTCTTAATTCCTTATTGTTTGTATTTGAATTTTTTCTTTCCTCTTTATGATGAGGTTGGCTTATCAAAATTTTATTATCAATTTTATTTAGTCTTTCAAAGAACCAGCTTTTTCATTCATTGATTCTTTGAATTGTTTTCTTCATCTCAATTGAATTAATTTCTGCTCTAATCTGTATGATTTCTTCCCATCTTTGGGCTCTTGGTTTCATTTGCTCTTCCTTTTGTAGATGTCAGAGGTGCAACATAAGTGTGTTTATTTGTTACCGTTCTGTTTTTGTAATGTGTGAGTTCATAGCTATGATTTTCCCTCTACTGCTTTCATCACATCAAATAAATTCTGATAAGTTGTGCTTGAATTTTCATTGAATTGTAGAAATTGTTGAATTTCTTTTTTAATTTCATCTATGACCCATTGATTACTGAGTAGGGTGTTGTTAAATTTCCACGAATTTAGCTTGTTTTTCTGGTTTCTTTTGTCATTTATTTCCAATTTCATTGAAATGTCATTGGATAATATGCATGGGATAATTTCTGTTTTCTTGCAAATACTCAAGAATGACTAATGGACTAGTATGTGGTCTATTTTGGAAAATGACCTGTGTGCAGCTGAAAAAAATGTGTATTTATCTGTGGTTGGGTGGTCCATTTGTTTGAAGGTCTGGTTCAGTTCTGCTACTTTGCCAATTTTTTGTCTGGTTAAACTATCTTTTTGAGATAAGGGGTTTTAAGGTTAAGATTGTGGTCTTGAATATTAGATTTTTCACGTCCATAAGATTTTTCTTACATATTTGCTTGCTCCTATGTTTGGTGCATAGATATTTATAGTGCTACCTCTCCCTCTTGAATTTTCCCCTAATCAATATATAGTGGCCTTCTTTATTTTGTTTGATCCATCTTGGTATGAGGTTGAGACTGTCTAAGAACAAAATTGCTACTCCTGCTCTTTTCTGAGGTGCTGGGGCATGTAGTATTGTTTTCCATCCTTTGACTTTAAGCCTATGAATATCTTTTTCAGTTAAGTGTGTTTCTTGTATGAAGCATATTGTTAGATTTTGTTTCCTAATCCACTGTGCCAGTCTATTTGTAGAAATTGGTGAACTGAGTCCATTTATATTGATGGTCATAATTGAAATGTGTTGGATTATGATTGTCATGTTATTTACCTGCTGTTTTTTACTCCTTTTTGTCCTGTGTTTAATTGTTTGCCCTATTTATTGGGTTCCTTCTGTTCTCATTCATGGAGTTCTGGTCATTTTCGTTCCTCTCTAGAGCATGTTTCAGTATCCTGTATAGGGATGGCTTATCATCATGAAATTCTTTAGTTGTTCTTTGTCATGGAAGTATTTCACTTGTCCATTAAACTTGAAACAGAGTTTTTCAGGGTGTGTTAGTCTGGGCTGGAATTTGTTTTCATAGGGGACTTGAAGTACTCTGCTCCATGCTCTCCTTGCCTTCATGGTTTGTGAAGAGAATTCAGCTGTAATTCTCATGGGTTTTTCTTTGAACGTGATCTGCTTCTTTTCTCTAGCAGCTTTCAGAATATTATTCTTGTGTTCAATTTCAGGGATCTTGACTATTATGTGTCTCGGTGTGTTTTTAGTTGTTTTGAAGTTAATTAGTGTTCTGTATGCTTTCGTTAACTGAATGTTAGATTGTTTCCTCATATTTGGGATGTTTTCTGCTATTAATCCTGCCCATATTGTTTTTTATATCATTTGTATTGACTCCTTCTTTCTCATTGCTGCTTATTAATCTCACACTGTTCATCTTGGCATCATCTTGCAAGCGATGGATTTTTTTTTCCTGCATCCTTACTGTTTTTAAGAGATCCTTTCTCACATTTTCACTAGCTTCACCAGTGACTTCAAGATCTGAAACTCTGTCTTCACTTTCACTCAAATGGTTTCCTACATTCGTGATTGAGATTTTAAGTTCTTCTATATCTCTTTGACTCTGTTTCATGTGATCCATTCCTTTCCTGTATTGCTCATTCAAGGAATCCGTCATATTTCTAATCTCCTCTATTTTTTTTTATCCATGTCTTCTTTAGAGGTAGCTATTAATTCTTTTATTGCAGAGTTTCTTCCAAATTGGGTTTCCTCTATATATTTCCGGAATTGATTCTCTACTTCAGAGGTTAAGATTTCAAAGATTTCTTTTTTTATTTCAGAAATTATTTTTGCCCTGAGTTCCTCTTTACCTTTCTGCTGTTATTTCTTTGCTTGCAACACTGTTAATTCATACGTTTCAGCTGGAATAGTGTTCTCTGCTCTTGTTCTGGGTGGACATTAGGTTTCTCCCATACATTTCTGCATTTGATTCATTGCTTCAGATGCTATGTATTAAAAAATTTCTTTTAATATAAAAATTTCTTTTAAATATAAAAAATTTATATTTAAATCTTTTGATTACTTCAGGCATTAATTCTGGTCTGAGTTCCTCTATACTTTTCTGCTGTTGTTTTTTTGCTTGTGATTCTGTTAATTCATTCATTTCAGCTGAACTTGTGTCTTCTGCACTTATCATTGGTGGGCTCGATTCCTGAGATTGCATTTTGCTCCTTGTCTTTGTCATTTTGCTCCTTGTCTTTGTCATTTTGCATAGCACTGACCTCTGACCTTGGGTGCAGAGCTATGGTGCAGTTATGACCTTAGTGCGTAATGAGATTTGGGTGCTGATCTATTAAGTTTGAGATTATCCAGTTATGCCTGGCCTGTATCTAGCTATTGTATTTGGGTCCTTTTTTCTGCAGTCTTTCTGGCACAACTGTGAGCCTGTGGTTTCCTTCTTTCGTGACCCTGTTCCAGGGAGTACCGGGGAGTGCCAAAGCTCTCCCACACACTCACTGTTCCATGCTGGGCTGGATCAGAGGCCGGAAGATTCACAAAAATTCTCACTCGCTCTGCTGGCTTGGGGGCAGGGGCTCCAAGGAGTTGCAGGTTGGGCCAGGCTGGTGTGGATTGGGCCGAGAAGGTCTCACAAATTCTCTCTCTCTTGGAGGTCTTGGGGACAGAGGCTCTGGAGGGCGCTCACCTCTGGAGGCGCACTGCCCAAAGTTCTCCCACACACTCATGGGGCCAGGCTCAGGTGGATCAGGGGCTGGAGGAGTCACAAAAATTCCTGCTCACTCTGCGGGCTTGGGGGCAGGGGCTCTGGGGAGTTGCAGGGCGGGCTGGGCTGGGGTGGATCCTAGGGGTTTCTTTTGATATGCAAAGACTTTTTTAGTAAGATGAGATCCTATTTGTTTATTCTTTGAAGGATTTCCCATGTAGTTTAGTTTAGTTTAGTTTTTTTTTTTTTTTGGCAGAACCAGGGATTGAATTCAGGCCTTTGCACTTGCCAGGGAAGCACTTATTCCATGTCCCTGGCCCCTTAGTTTAGTTTTTTGTTCATGAACTCTCTGCCTGCCCTTATGTCTTCAAGATTTCTATCTACTTTCACTTTCAGTGGATTCAGTGTTTTTATTTTTATATTTAAATCTTTGATTATTTTAGTGCATGATGATAATCATGGGTCTAATTTTAACTTTGGGCATGTGAAAAGCCAGTTTTTCCAGCACCATTTATTAGAGATGCTATCTTTCTTCCAGTGAACATGTTAAATTTATCCCCTTTGTCAAAGCCAAGTGTTAAGTGCTTTTGTACTTGTGTCTGCAGATCTTCTAACCTGTTCCATTACATCTCTGGTCTATTTTTCCTTCTCTTGCCTTGCCTTTATTGCCCAGGATTGCCTTTGCTATTCTAGGTCTCTAATGCTTTGAGATACACTTTAGGAATGTTATCTCTAGTTCTATGAGATTAGTTACTACTATTTCCATCAGGATTGAATGAAATCTGTATTATAATTTTGGAAGTATGGCCATTTTCACAATGTTGGTTCTTCTTTGCATAGGTCATTAAGAATGTCTACCACTTGTATCTCCTTTAAAGAACTCCGTGCAGGTTGCAGTGTCAGTTGACAAATTACCCACTCTTCTTGGTCTGAGCTGCATTTTTCATGGTTGGATAGTGTCCCAAGCTCAGTTATTTGGAGAAAGAGATCTAAGAATTCTAACAGTAATGAACTAACTAAGTTAGAGTTCAGCATGAGAATCCTAGAAGATGGTTGACTAAAAAGGTTTTAAAGTAAGTCAATCAGTAAAACACCAGATAGCAAAAATATCAGAAGGGAAATAATTGAGAAAAAACCACCGAGGAGAAATCATGGGGCAGGAGAAGCCTTGAACCCAGGAGACCATGAGTGGGAAAATCCATGTGAAGGAAGAAATGAGGTTAAAAAAAAAAAAAGTGCAGGTACCTCAGGACAGACAAGGGCAGTGGGGTCACAGGCATAACTGCTGCCAAGGAAGTACTTCTTTCACTGAGTCACAGACATCATGTTATGGTTTGTGTGTAGATGTAACCCCAACACCTCGAGGAGTCTTGGGGAGCTCTTCTAGAGTTTGTGATGACTGTATGGTCTGTTGCTGGGATAATGGGCATGAGTGCTACACCCACCCTGTGGCAGGTTGCCTGCGGACATATAAGGGAGGAAGAGAGCTTGCTCTGCCTGCTCCTCCCCTCATGCTCTAGTTGCCCTGGCTATCTCCCCCTAACATGAACTATTCCCTTCTGCCATGGGCCACCCTAACTTGGAGCCAGCTGATCATAGCCTGAAGCCTCCACAAATTGTGAGCTCAATAAATCTTTCCTTACTCAGCTTTGGTTGTTGAGTATTTTGTTTCAATAAGGAGAGAAAAGTAACCAAGACACATCATTAAGTAGAATTTCTGAGACTATTGTTTTCATTAATAAGTTCCAGAATGAACTAGTATTGTAACCAGAAGTGGTCTTTGTTCTTTGACAACTCCTGAGAAATTATCTCATAAGCTTCACAGTGACCTTTCACTCACTTTAGTGAGTAAGTCTACAGAAATTTTTTATAGGGGCTGGTTAGATGGCTCAGTGCAGTAAGTGCTTCCCTGGCAAGCTCATGGACCTGAGTTCAATCCTTGGTTCCACAAAAAAGAAAAAGAAAAAAGAAAGAAAGAAAAAGAAATCCTAAACTTAATCCCATGCAATTTGTTGGTCCTAGTCTCATACTCTAGAAAAACACCACTTAAGCCTGCATCATTATCCTTATGACACTATGGTAAATATAGGAATGTAATCACTGTATCTTAGAAACCTTCAACCGGTAGCCATACGTTTAGTCTAATTAAAGTACACCTTGATCCAGAATTTTTGACTCCATTGTTAAGGTCTGCGCCTTTAACCTGTCAAGGCTGTAGCTAACCGTTTCATCCAAATGTACTCCTGAGTTTCCCATGACCTAGCCAGTGCACTTGTACTAGGTGGCCTGGGAGTGCACTAAGTTTCAGCTCTGTTTGCATCTTTTGTTCATGGCCCCTCCCCTCCAAAACACTTTCTTTTTTAAATTTTAATGTTTTTTATTTTTGATATTTTTAAGGAAGAGTCTACAGGTTGTTCAGGGTCTCACTACAAGATCAGACTTGTAGAGATCTGTCTGTTTACAGCCTCCCAAGTACTGGGATTACAGGTGTGCTCCACCACACCCAGTGTCAATTGCCATCTCAGTGTTCCCTGGGGGCTGGGCTGCCACAGCAGGCCTGGAGATTGAACCCCCAGCCCCTCCCCTGCATGCAGGTTCTTTTCATCTGCTCAGCTATTTGGCTGGCCCAAAATCACTTTCAAATGAACAGTTAGCCTGAATTTCTGTCTTGCATAGTGGGATTTTCAGAAGGCTAATGTCAGATTCAAATTTGTAACTATCAAGTTCAATTCTAGTGACTAGCGATATGAGATAGAAGCACAATGTCCCAAGGGAGCAAAGAGCAAGAAAGAGAGCCCAAGAACTGTCATCTCTTGTAAATTCTGGAAAACTGGGATAACAGCATTCCTGGAGGTGTCCTCTCTGTTTTTTGATCCTTCATCTAGGATGTTATTGGCTAGCACTGGGTGAACTTGGAGTTTGGTGAATGCTGGAAGACAACAGAGACAGTAGTTTGTTTACGCCAAATTAGTTATGCACATTCCTTGGCCTGTTTGTAGCCCTTGATAAATGTGAGAAGTTTTTGTGGTGATGGCTCTCACTTAGAGTGAAATTAGGCTCAGAGACCTCTGGCTGTATTAATCCAGTTGTCTCATTTTTTTCTTTTGACTCCGAATGATAACATAAAACATTAGACCTATTTTAACCTTTTGCTGCTTTTTTTTAAAAAAAAAAAAATCTATGTTCTCTGGAACATTCATGCTCACAGAGAAGAAATAGTATGCATGCACACAACACACAAACATGAATATACTTTTATCCTACATCAGGGAAAGTGGATTATAAATTGAGTCTCATATATTGGAGGCTGTGCTTGCCCTGCCCTTTCAGCTGGACTGGAATGAAGAAACTCTTTGTTCTTTTCTGGTTGCAGATGGAAGCCCTAGGACTTGGGACTGTTATGGTACTCACAGGTCATACACTTCTGAGCAGCTTCCTTCTGTGTCTCTGTCTCATACTTCTAGGAATGCTTTTTTCTTAGTGACCCACCCTGGCTACCATTACTCTTCCTAGAATTTCTCGCTGCCTCTCTCCAGGCACTGGCCAATAAAACACAGGAGGGTCTTGTTCTTGGCCCGTCCTGAGGCTCTGACTGCCAATCCTCACTTTGTGCATTACTGAGTTGTCTCTGTCTCTTATTTCATCCTTTTGCCATACCCTACATACAGGCAGCTGGAGAGCTTAATCAGGTCTCTAATAATTATGTTCTATGTTTGAAAAGTGTTGAGTTAACGAATGATTAAAGATGAAAAGATTTACCTGTGTGTGTTCATCAGAGCCTAATATTTGCAATAGAAGAATTGTGTAAGACATTTTACATTAGTAAAGGAACGCTTATACATGCTATACACACTACTACATTGTTGGAGAGAATGTAAATTATTACAGTGTAATTATAAAAATTAGTATGAAGGTTCCTCAAAAAAACTAAAAATACTATCATATATGATCCAGCTATGCCATTCTTGTGTATATGTTCAAAGGAAGTAAAGTACTGTAGACATACCTGCATAGCCATGTGCATTTTGATATGATTTATAATAGTTAAGATATGAATCAGCATCATTGCTCACTGACAGATGAGTGGATGAAGAAAATATGGCATATACCTCTATCTATATATTTATACCTATGAATATTTCAGCCATAGAAAGGAATAAAATCGTGTCATTTGTAGGAAAATGGATACAACAGGATATCATTGTGTTGAGCAAAATAAGCCAGATCTAGAGAGACAAGTATTGTCTGTTATCCCTTTTATGGGGAATCTAAAACCAAAACAAGCATGACATGAAAGTGAGCAAGTCTATTTCACAATAGGAAGGGAATACATCTATCTGTCTGTCTGTCTGTGTGTCTATCTATCTATCATCTATCTGTCTATCTATCTAATCTATCTATCATCTATCTATCTATCTATCTATCTATCTATCTATCTATCTATCTATCTATCTATCTATCTCTTTCATTCTAGTCCTATATGTTTGCAAATATATGTATATATGAATATATATTACTAATATTTTAGGAAATTCAAGTTTCTTTCTGACTTCAAGCATGTCATGAATTTTCCTCAGTCACAGTCTTCTGGTACACAGTGTGAGATGATATTAATATCAGGTTATTATTGCATGTGTGAAAAAAATTGTATTTGAAGTAGCTATCCTTGTACTTGGCCCATGGAAAGAAATTCAACTATGTTTCTTTTTCTTATGTTTTTAAAGTTTTTGTTTACTCAAATTTTTTGATTTATGATTTAGTCATCTTAAAGGTACAAAAATGTTCATGTTTGTTTTAATTTTTAAAATAAGTGTGAGACATTTTTCTTTTTTGGCTCCTTCTTTTTCATAGTATGCACTTTTATTTCAAATTATTTTAATCTTCTATCCAAATGCTAAATGGAAATTTCACTTTGTCAGCTGGTTTTGCTGAAGTTATTTCTGCAGCTGTTCCTTGAGCATTCTTCCAGGCACATTGACCTTGGTTGCCTTTGCCACACACGACCCCCCCCCAAGCCCCGCATCCACCCCCCATGGCCTTTTTCCTGCTTCCCTGAGTGTCACCAGCTGGCCCTCCATTGATTCCAGCAACTCAGTCTCTAATTCAAGGTGATTTTTGTGATATTCTCAAACAGGTTTTCAGGTTTTTCTTCTTCTCTTCCTATTTTGCTTGTGGCAGAAATTGAAGAAAATAATTTTAACATTCATGACAAAGAGATTGTATTAAAAATGAGAAATACATGTAATGCTTATCCCTTTTGGTGACCCTCTCTTCATACAGAAGTAGCCCCTCCACCTGCATCTGGGGTGAGCCTGCTCCGTGTCCCCAGTGTCTCTTTCACTTGTGTTGTGCAGAGACCCAGTAATCAGCAAGGCTGAGCAAGATGTGAGCTACTGGGGAGAGAATGTGGCCAAGTTATCACACCCATATTTATTTTAAAATAACAATGTGCCACTATTTCCTCTCTTTTGGAAATTGTGGATCCTAGGCTGGGTGCCTGGAGAACTTTACATAATCCTGTTACTCTCAGCATTTCATCTGCCTGGGGGTAGCCGCACCTGGTCAGAAAATCAGTATCATGCTCTTTCTTTCCTCTATGTTTCTTTGATATCATCAGTCTTAGAGAAAGATTCTGCATTAGAATCATAACTTCATTACCATAAATAACACAATTATGATCTCTCTCTACTCATTCTGTCTGTCTTCCTCTTTCCCTTCCCTTTGGGCTTATGGATTTTGGCAACTTTGTGATTGGAATATAGAGACTTTATTTTTCCTTTTGGCTATGATATGATTTAAATAATTCATATTTGAATTATACCAGGAATCAGGTTTACAATACTAAGTTGTAACAAGGATAATCAACAAGTCTGAGTGATATTTAAGCCAAGACTAAGATCATCAGAGTAATATGCTCAGTGTTTGTGCTTTAGGCTGCAATCTATATGGTTAGCATAGGACAGTGGAAGTCTGATTTTATTTTTTAAATAATATAAAATAGTAATGAAAACAGCATTAGAAATGATACAAAATTTCATTAAACAAAGTATTAGAAATTCAATTATGGTTGCTTTATTGCATGATGTTGTCTTCAAATTAGTTGTTTAAGTTACCAGATAGAAGCATGCAATACTGGCTTAAAAAAGAAAACAACAAAAAAGTTAGAAGATACTTTTTAAAAAGAATAAAAAGAAAAAGAAATTAAGCATTAAGTGCTTCTTTCAAAAGACCGGCAGAAATCGGCAGCACAATTATCCAAATTATGTTGTATATACATAAATTATGCTGTATATATACATAAATAAATCTTTTCCCTTTCTTTCATCATCCCAGTTTTCCCTTCCCATTGAACAAATTCTTTCCTTTCACAGTATCTATCGTACCTTTCAGATTATACTTACTCTTTTAGGTTTTAACACTATGAAGACAATCCGATATTTGCACATGTAGATCTGATTTATTTCACTAACCAATACAGTCTGCATCCATTTATCTACAAAAGCCTCAAATTTATCTTTTATACAGCTGAGTAATACTCTATTGTGTAAAAGTACCATGTCTTTTTTATCCATTCCTCAGTTCTTGGGCATTTTGGTTGTTTCCAAGATTCAGCTTTGACGAATCGCTCTGTTATAAACACGGGTGGTATGATGATTTCAGTTGTTTTGGAAAAATACCTAGGAAAGGAATAGTTGGCTTGAATGGTACCTGCAAACCTAGTTTTTTAGGAATCCCAGGGTCAGCCAAATAGCTCGGTGGATTAAAACGCCTGCTTAGGCAGATGCAAGGGCCGGGAGAGTTAATCCCTTGGCCTGCCATGCCCACCCCACCCTGGGACGCGCTGAGAAGGCAGAGGAGACTGGGCACGGTGGTATGTGCCTGCAATCCCACAACCTGGGAGGCTATAAACAGGTGGAGTACTACAAATGCAATCTACATAGTGAGAACCTGTAGACTCTGTACTAAAATACAAAAAAAAAAAAAAAAAAAAAAAGGAGGGGGGAATCTCCATACTGATTTCCAAAGTGGTTGTATCCCCTGAACTATTACCAACAGTAAAGAAGGGCTTTTCCCCATAGACTCCCCAGCATTTGTTACTGGTTGACTTCTTGATGATAGCCATTCTTCCTGGCATAAGATAGTATCTCAGCATTGTTTTAATTTATATCTCTCGAGTAACCAATGATATTGAACATTTTTTCCTATATTTATTTGTCATTTGTATTTCTTCATTTATGAAATGTATATTCATCTCAGATGCCCATTTCTGGATTAGGTCTTTGAATTTTTCAGGCCTGATTTTTAAACATTCTTTATATGTTCTGGATAGGAGCCCTGGGTCTGCAGGATAGTCCACCATAATTTTTTTCCAAATTTGTGGGTTTTCATTTTGCTCTGCTGGTTATTTCTTCTGACCACAAAAGTTCTAAAGGGCCAGCCAGATAGCTCAGCGGATTGTAAGCGCCCGCTCAGGCAGATGCAGGGGCTGGGGTTCGATAGCGCTCTTCCTGTTTTGCTATTCCCGCATGCGTGCTGGCCCCAGCCTGGGCACACGGAAACAGTGACTGGGAGTGGGTGTGGTGCTGCACACCTGAAATCTCAGTGCTGGGAGCTGGAAACAGGAGGATCACCGGAGTCCAGTCTGTAGTGAGGCCTCGTACTAAATACGTTCAAAAACATTTTTGTAGATGAGATCCCAACTGTTGATTCTTTGAAGTATTTTCCATGCACTATGGTTTTTCCTTTGCAATCAATATATTAAGATGACATTCATATATATTATGAGTGTTGCTTAAGTTCTGATACCTAGAAAAGCGTGTGAACATAGGACTTTTTAAACATACAAGTAAAGCTATTCATCATAATTTACTATATTATTACCATTAAGTTATTTTGGAGCATTAAGTCCAATGGGTTAAAGTAAAACTGTAGCATACCTATGGAATGTCTTCTTATATTACACATGCAAATTACCTTTCCATGTAGTCTCTTCACTTTAATTGCAAAGTTACCCGGCTCTGAAGTCACAACTCAAGCGCTTATGGTCCAAAGAGAAGGGAAAAACAATGTAACTAGGAGTGGTAGGCAGTTATATAACTGTTACCACAGGCTAAATTATATTTTGTGCCACCTTAAAGTAATAGTTGAGGGAGTAAAATGCAGAGGCATCAAAATGAGTCCCACGTAATACAAATAACTATAGACAGATCAATGCTTCCACAAACTGTTTCCTTTTTCTGATTGCCACTTAAATACAGTTTTAATCCCTAGCTTAACAATTAAGGGTCATACACTAAAGTCAACACGTATATCTAGAATTTCAGTCTGAGCTTGTCCATGTATACAACTGAAATCAGTTATAAGGCATGGCCTAACAGACACCAGTGTTAGTTACTTTCTACAGGCATAAAACTTCATCTTGCAAACTGAAGTCATCATAGATACAGGGTAAAGTCAGAGCTTTTGTATTTGTGTTTATTCTTCATTTAACTTTTAAAACAATACTATAATTGATAATGAAACAAAAAACCATAGCGAGTAGTGGGTACGTGATGATTCTAGCCCTTCTCACTACCACACACCACACGCCATCAGTGAGCATTATTCACTGGCTCCATTAAGGGGTCTGACATTGAACACCACCTCTGGGATGATGTTCGTTTTCCTCATGGGCCTCTCTATTACAATGGTGCCATCTTTCCTGATTTGGATCAAAGTCCACCAGTTCTACCTAAACCATTTCATTGGTCTCTTCTACTTCCTTCCTCTCCGGTCTGAGTTTTTCCAGCAATGAGAGTTTTTCAAGAGAGAGAAAGCCACTTCAAGAAAGTTTACCTTAAATTCGATGATTAGATGATCCTTTTCATATGGTCTATGATACACTGTCATACCTTCATTTAGCACACACTTGATGTCTCCATGCCTGATAATTTGACCTAGATGAGAGTTGATGACTATTGTTTGGTTGTCAAAAGTGGATAATTGATTTTGGAAGCCACACAGTGCTTCAATTAGCTGTATATCCATACACATGAAAAGATCTTCTCTTCATTGAATAAAAACAGCATGGTCTTTTTGATCTAGCACGATGATAGTATCTCCTGGCTCCAGCCCTGGTTCTTGGTCTCCTTCACCATGGGATGTTATCTTCTGGCCATCTTTCATACTTTTGTCAATATGAACTTCTAGAATCTTCTTTTCTCTATCTTTCTTCCATTGCAGCTTTTACACCTGTCTTTAGGACTGATGCGTTCTTCATGGCCCTGGCACTCTATGCACACAGACTGAATTTGCTGAACCATTCCAGGTCCTACCTGATCAATTCTTACTTGCATTCCAGTACCCCGGCAGTTGGGATAGCACCCCACAGCTCCTTTCCTACCACCTCGGCCTCCACATTCTTTCACAGAGCCAATTTCCTTTTGGCACCATTAGATAAATCTAAGGCAACTGAGAGCTGATGCACCTCTCCTTTCTCTCTGCATCCTTCCTCCTCCTCCTCCTCCTCCAAAGATACCCACGAGGCAGCCAAAACTACCACCAAAGATATCCATGAAGGAGCCAAAAGTGCCACCTGATCCACCCTCCTTAATTGTTTGTTCTCCTCCTTTTCTTTGAATCAGAAAGAACTTCAGAAGCTTGAGAAATATGCTTTAACTTTTCACCTTCATTTGGAATCTTATCAGGATGGTACTTCAAAGCTTCTTTCTTATAAGCTTTTTTTAGCTCTTCTTGAGTGGCACTGGGTTTGACTCCCAAAACATCATAATAACATGCCTCTTTCACCATTTTCTACAAGTGGTAAGCTGACGGGGCCATGGTGGGGTAGGCAGGAGGGAGCACATAGCATGTGCAGGTCCGACAGCCACTGTGCCTCCACATCTCAGTACTTTCTGGAAAGTTCTCTGCAGTTCATTAACTTTCTATCTATCTCATGTCCTTAAGATTTTTACCTACTTCCTCCTCAAGAAGATTTAGTGTTTTAGTTTCAATATTTAAATCTTTGATGTGTTTTGACTATAGTTTTGTGCCTCATGATAGACTTGGTCTATTTTAAGCCTTCAGCATGTGCAAAGCCAGTTTTTCCAGTACCATTTATTAAAGAAGTCTTTCTACCAGTGAACATGTTTGGTTTCTTTGTCAATGATAAGGTGGCTGAGTGTGTTTGTAGTTGTGTCTGCATCTTCTAATCTGTTCCACTGATCCTCGAGTCTGTTTTATTTCCAATACCATGTTGATTTTATCACAGTAGCCTTATAGTATAATATCAAGTCAGGGATTTTGAAGCTTCTTGCCTTTCCTTTGTTGCCCAGGGTGGCTTTTGATATTTTATATCTCTTCTGGCTTCAGATAAATTTTAGGAATGCTTTCTCTGGGTTTTCAAGGTATAATAATGACACTTTAACTGGCATTACATTCAATCTGTACAACAATTTTGAAAATATGTTCATTTTTCACAATGTTCATTCTTCCTATCCACAATCAAGGAATATCTTTCCACTTTCTGAAATCCTCTTCAATCTCATTTTTCAGAGTGGTATAAATATTTTACCTCTTTTGTGGGATTGCTTTCTAAGTATTTATTTTTTCAGGTGTTATTGTGAAAGGCATGGTTTCTAAAATTTTTCTGTCAGTACATTCATTATTTTTATGTAGAAATACTATTGATTTTTGAGTATTGATTTTATACTAATTACTATGCTACTGAATTTGGTTATTAAATCCACAAGTCTCTTAGTGTTTTGGGGGTCTTCTATATAGAGTATCATGCCATCTGCAAATAATGATTATTTCAGTTCTTCCTGATAAGTCTTGTTTTCTTTTGTCTGTTACTCTTATCTAATTGCTCTGTCCAATGTTTCCAGAACTATATTGAAGAGGAGTGGTGATCCTTGTCTGGTTCTTGATTTTAAAGTGCAGGTTTTCTCCATCTAGTATGATTATTTATTAAGTTATTTGTTTGTCATAGATGGCTTTTTTCAACCAGTTTATTAATGATCATCTATTCAATTTTCTGTAGGATTTAACATAAATGAGTATTGACTTTGTCAAAAGATTTCTCTGCATCTATTGAGGTGATCATGTGGTCTTTATCTTTGGCTCTGTTGATGTGGTATATTACATTTCTGGATTTTGTATATGAAACCATCCCTGCAGTCCTAGGATGAATCCCACTTTGTCATTATATATAATCTTGATGATTTGCTATAGTCTATTTGCTAGCATTTTATTGCATCTCTGTTAATGAGGGAGATGAACCTATAGTTCTCTCTCTCTTTTTTTTTTTTTTTTTTGTCTTTTTGAGACAAGGTCTCACGATGCAGTTCAGGCTGGCCCTAAGCTCACCTTGTAGCTCAGGCTGGTCTCGAACTCACAATAATCCTCTGCCTCAGCTTCCCGAGTGCTGGGATTACAGGCATGTGCCACCACACCCGGCTATAGTTCTCTTTTTCAGCTGGGTCCTTCTCTTGTTTTGTTAGAGCAATACTTGCCCCCAAGAATGTGTTTGGGAGAATTACTTCCATTTTAATTTCATTAAAGGGTTTTAGATTTGGCACTAGAACATCTCTAAATTTGTATAATTCAGGATCTGGGATTTTCTTTTTTGGTAGGTTTTTTGTTATATTTTCAATTTCATTGACGTTTGTTTATTCAGCATCTTTAGCTCTTCTTGGTTCAGCTTTGGTAGTTCATATGTATCTAGGAATCTATCCATTTCTTTTGCGTTTTCCAACACATAAGAGTAAAGGTTTTGGTAAGGGGTATTTATGATCTACTGAATTTCTATAGGGTATGTAGTAGTTTTACCCCATTCATTCCTTATGGCATAATTTGGAATTTTTGGGTGGGACATTCTATAAAGGTCTGTAATAAGATTGGATAGGGGCTTATCAATTTTATTTATTCTTTCAAAGAAACTACTCTTTGAGTCATTAAATCCTTGTTATGTTGTCATCATCCCCAATACATTTATTTCTCATCTTTCCTTTATAATTTCATGTCTTATTTGGGCTTTGGGATTGACTTGCTCTTCTTTTTTTAGGAGCTTGAAGTGCATGATGTAAGAATTCATTGATATAAAATTCCTTCTTAAGACAGGTTTCATTGCGTCCCACAGGTTCTGGTAGGTTTCAAGTGTATATTCACTTTATTGCAAATAGTTTAATTTCTTCTTTAATTATATCTGTGACTCATTGATTGTTCTGGAAGGTATTGGTGTTTCTTTTGTCAATAATTTCTAGTTTCATTACAGCATAGTCAGATAATATGCATGGGATAATTTCAATTCATTTGCATTTTCCTAAACATGTCAAGTATATGATCTATTTTGGAGAACATCCCATGTACAGTTAATAAAAATGTGTATTCTGACATTTTTGGGTGGGACATTCTATAAAGGTCTACTAAGTCCATTTTTCACAATTTGATTTAATTTTATTATTTCTTTGCTGATTTTTTGCTTAGTTGATCTTCTCTTGTGTCAATGGAGTGCTAACTTTCTCTAGTACAATTATTTTACTCCTCATTTGATGTTTCATGTTCGTTAAAATTTATCTTATGTAGTTGAGTGTTCATACATTGGGTGCATATATATGTATTTATAGTTGTAATCTCTTCCTTTTGCAGTTTTCCTCTAACAAGTATGTAGTGATTTTCTTATCTCTTTTACTTGCACTTTGTTTAAAGTTGATGTCAAAAACCAGAATAGCTACCCCTGCATTTTTTCTGGGCTCCTGTTGCATAGAGTATTGTTTTCCAGCCCTTGATGCTCAGTTTATCAATTTCTTTCTGAGTTATTTGTATTTCTTTTTTGCAGTATACTTTTGGATTTTTTCCTTGATCCATTCTGCCAGTCTATTCTTTTGATTGGTGATTTGAGGCCATTTAGATTGATGGTTATATTAGGACTGGAAATCTCATTCAACCCAGCTATTCCCTACTGGGAAATTTCTTGGAGGAACTGAAAATATCATGTCATAGTGATATATGTGTACCTATGTTTATAGCAGCACAGTTTATGATAGCCAAATCTTGGAAACAACCAAGATGCCCATCACCTGAGGAATGGATGAAAAAGACGTTGTATTTTTATCACCTATAAAGAATGATAAACTTGAGGCATTTATATTTAAGTGGATATCACTTGAAGATATACTCATAAGTGATATAAACCAGACCCAGATGTATAAATTTTGTATAGTCTCTCTAGCATAAGAACTCAAAAGGAAAAATACAAATAGAAAGGTATAACACAATTAAAAGGAATGTGAGAACTTGAGGATTAGACAATGAAGAGAAAGCAAGGAAAAAAGCTAGGAAACACGGCAGGGGCAAAGCCATTTATATGCACAAGATGGATGAAGCAATGATGAAAAACATCAGTAGAGTTTTGAAAGTAGAAGTTAATTGATAGAATTGTTACCTTGACTAACTATGTATGCTGATACCTGTGAACTAAGCAACTGCACTGAAGATAGCAACGTGTTATAGTGGGGTCATGCTTGGAATGCTTGAGAACTTTCTATTAGTATTGGGGAAGTTTCTAAAATAATTTTGAGGCAGCTAATTTATGAAAACCTAGAAGAGGATCTGGAGGGAACTCACTAAGATCAGTTCATAGTGGAGAAACACCTCTTTCTGCTTTAGTGGGAAATACTTCCTGAATGAGTATATTTTGTATTTCATTAGAACACTCTAATGAAATACAAAATTCCCTTGTTTCAGGAAATTTCTGAGGAATGATGGAGAAGAATGGTTTTTAATGTGATGATACATGCCTAGTCAGAATGACATCCACAGAGGAAGTTCTTAATTCTGTTTTTGAAAATTCTTCTATGTTTATCATTTGTTACAAGCCAGGTCTACTGGTAGCGGATACCCTTAGGTTTTAATTATCTAAACATCTTCATTTCTCTTTCACCTTTGAAGAATAATTTCACTGGATATAGAATCTCAGGTTGGTAGCCTTTTTCTGTGGACATTTTAAGCATTTAATTCTACTTTCTTCATGGTTGTATGGCTGTATAGCTTCTGATGTTTACTCTTGTTTCTTTACAGGTAAGAGTTCTCCCCAGGCCTCTCTTCTTTCAGAATTTCCTCTTCATGGTTGTTTTTTTACATTGCGATTATAATACATCCTAGTTGATCTAGTATAACTAGTATATTAATTAAAATTTCAGTATATTTAAATCTGTATTTGTCTATTATAAGCCTTTTACAACAAGGTAAGTATGTTTAGAGAAGAATATTTCACAGGGCAAATTACTCAAACAGTAGTGTATGAGAAACAGCTAAAAGAACAAGACAAGAGGTGTTTATTTCAAAAATGGAAAGATTTCGGGGAAAGGTATGCAGATAAAATATATCTTCAAATATCCATCAGATGGAAGACAGACTAGGCATACACTATATGTTTGCCAAGGTTCCTCCCCAGCCAGTAAATGCTTGGGAGCAGCTTTAAGGCCTGAAAGTTGAACTGTACATAGAGCAGAACTCAGAGCAGTCACAGGAAGAGTACCAGAGCCCAACTTTCATTATTTAAGGATATTCAATAAAAACAAAATTATGGAGTCAGTATAGTACAGAAGATACAATTGTTGGAGTTAATTCCATAAGTTTCACTCAATGGATCCTGCAATCCTGAGCATCTTTAGCTGCACGACCAAGAGTCAGAAGTTCCTGGCTGTATTTCTGGAATTTCCATGAAAATATAATACATTGTCAATTTTATTCCCATCTTTATCTCAATGAGAATAAGGATAGAGAAGAAATTGGAGAGGAGAGGGGAAGAAAGGAAAGGAGACAAGAGGAAATGAGAGGAAAGGAGAGGAGAGACGAGTTGAGATGAGAGGAGAAAGAAAAGAGAACTGTATAACTAGACAGACTAACATACCTGCTGGTAGATTAGAATCAAATGTGAGATCCTCTTACCCTAGACAACTGCTAACCCAAAGAGAGACAAGATCAGTTCATCATTGTAGAGAAGTATGAAGCAACTCAAACCCAAGGTCAGTTTATTTCTTGTGATAATATTTTAAGATTTTTTTCAATTCAACACATAAACATACTTTAGTTGTGTATTAATGCCTGGTAATTTACTGAAGAAAGAATCAATAGAGTATGAGAAGAACTCAGTAGGGCACACAAAAAAGGAGAGAGAGACAGAGTAAGAGAGAGAGAGAGAGAGAGAGAGAGAGAGAGAGAAGAGAGAGAGAGAGAGAGAGAGAGAGAGAGAGAGAGAGAGAGAGAGCTATAGAAGGTAAGGAATCAAGTAGCAGAAGGTGATTTTTGTGTACTTGGCCCCTGATCTTTCTCATGCCTTCCCTTGCCTCATAGTATAGAATTTTACCTCTATGAAACTTGGGTTTTTTAATCTACAAATGGAAGGTGAGATAGGTTGTTTATTTATTCAATAAACATTGATGAAATGCACACTCGGCAGCAGACACTGTGCTGACTGTGCCCTGTAAAGGCTCGGGTACTCTTGCTTATGTTTTCAAAGCATACGTCAGTGGGTGAGCAGATATCTGTGACCCTGGCTCAAGCACTGCGCTTGGCCTTAAGTGATTTGATTCAGTCACTTCAGTGGGAGAGGAGGAGGAGGGGCAGAGAATGAGGAAACATGCTGCGCGGGCATGGTGTCATCCAGAAGTCTGCATACAGTGCACGGAGGTTCCAGATGAGAAAGGAGCCAATTCAGCGCTGCGATGGCAGCAACTCCCTTTCAGGGTGACTCGGAGTTCTGATTTCTATCATTCTGACTCATTTTTCTTTCTCAGGATTTTGGATAGAAGCAGAGGCGAATTGCTCCTTAATGTTCATAAGAGAAATTTGCCCCGGGCCTGAATTTTGCTCTCAGCTGTGAAGTCCCATGAGAACATAGCCTTGGAGATGTAAGCTATCAAACTATGTATGTTGCACTGGAGAGCAAATCTTAACTTTTCTAGTGCACATTCGCTACTTCCCTCAAAACTTGCATTTTACAGAGGTTGCCTGGGACATCTCCACCTGGGGGTTTTCCTAACATGGTGTATAGAACGGATGGGCATTTTCATCAGGTAGCTCATTTTTTGTAGATAAATGCAAATATTGGGGTTGGGGAGATAGCAGTCTAAGTACCTGTCTGGCAAGCACAAAGACCTGGCTTTGATGCCCAGTAACGCATGCCATGCCAGCCCAGGAAACTGTGCGTGTTGGCACACTCCTGTAATGCCAGTGCTGGGGAGGCTGAGCCAGGAGGACCACTATGAGTGTATACCAAACAAGTAAATGAATACATAAATACATTAATAAAAGATTAAAAAATAAATGTCTTTGCATGTATGCACCCATGAACACAAGACTAAAGAAATGCTAACACTGGAAAGCCCAGAATTCAACTCTTGGAAAAGAGGAAGAGGAGACCATCCTAATGTGCTCATGCATGCATGATGACAGTGCATTAGAAAGGTGGTCATTGGCTGTCATGCAATGTTGAGGACCAGCCTGATGTGGTGCAGGGCAGGCGATAACTAATGTTAGTAACGTGGCACAAAAATAAGTCAAGAGTGTGTTCTAGGTCTATGTGACTTGTGAGGGCCATGGCTGGGGTATGGAAAGGTTAATCCTTCAGCAAAGTCTGAGGTCCTGGTGTCTCAAAACAAGATGAAATATCATAGCTGAGAATTTTGACTCACCCAAATTCCTTCTAGCTCAGTAGTTTAGTTAGTAGATAATCATATTACTAGCTAACCTGTGTGCTTTTTCCAAAAATGCTTTCTTCCTCAGGCCTTGAACCTTGCCCATATCAGCAGTTCTCCCAACTTCCTGCAACCATCAGCACACCTGCAATCAAGAAGTGCAGCTAATTAAGGCCAGGAACACTATGCCTGTTGGTCTTAGTCCTTTACTGGGCTTTGACTATTTTCAGTTCCCCTTTAATCATTGTATCTGAGCAGGAGGTCTGTCATCCTAGATTGAAGCCCCAGAATGCAAGTTGTCTCCATATACCCCGGGCCACTGCAAAATGAATGAGTACTGCAGGAAACTTGGTCCCTTACTTGAAGCATTGCATATGATTTGGTTGTACAGTGAAATGTTTATGACATTATGCTTTTGTTTTAAGACCTAAGGCTCTGGTTCAAATTCCAGCCCTGCCCCTACCATCTAATTATTCTTGGCATGATAAGTTTCCTGTGCCTTAACCTCAGCTACAGCATAATGAAAAGTCGAGGATCTGCCTCAAAAGTTTACTGTAAAGATTAAAAGGCTGTTGTATGAAAACTCTTTGACCAATGATTGGCACACAGTAAATAATCTTTATGTGATTATTATTATTACCACTACTGTCATGGACACTTAATTTCCCCAAGGCTTCAAATTATTTTGTTGGTATTATTGTTATTATCATTATCATTAATGTTATTTATTCATCTTGAAGATCTGAAATACACATTGCATCTTAATCTTCTTTACATTCCTTCCTCTCCCTCTTGCCTCCCCCATATTCCCTGACCCTTCTCATTTTAAGCAATGTGAATTATTGCTTAAATCATTCTTTTTTTTTTCTTTTCAAGAGAATTATTGCTCTTACTTCTTGTTTGGTGAGGTTGGAAATTTTGACGTATAGTATTACTAGAATAGATACACTAGCTGTCCTTTATATGGAGATTACAAAATCAGAATACCTGGCAATGTGGTCATTTGCAATTGTAAATCAGTCACCAAGAGGTTTCTGAGGCAAACTGGAATTTGAAGACCACTGAGTAAAACAAGCAGTCTGCTTCTACATTGTCATAGCAGAAGGTCTATTTCTGGGTCATGTATTATACACCAGCCACTGAGCTCTCTGGGTTTGATGTTTTAAATCCTTGTTCACAAGGGGCCTCATAGAGCAGATTCTCTCACAAACTCTGGTTTTCACCTCAGAGACTGTGGTGTTACTGTTTCCTAGGCTGAATGATTTCTCCTGGTCTGTTGTTGAGGGGCCTGTAGGGATGGAGCAGAGGCTTGGAGTTATGTCTACTTTGCGTTCCTAAACATGTCTGACATTCTGCAATCTGTTTGAGAACAAGCTCCCCACTTAAGACCTTTTCTTGGGAAATCTGACCCAGAGTATTAACCTTAGCCTCAGTCAATACTGACATAGGCCTGCCTCTATAGAAAATCTGTTTTCATATTACAGTTGGTTTATGCAATTGTATGCAACATGTCTGTCCACTAAGCAACCCGGAGAGTGGGTAAACTTCTGCAGACTTTGAGAGCAGTCTTGAAGGGAGCGTTCTTAATTTAAACTCTGCCAGAAGGTGGCATCCTCAAGAGTCACTCTGTAATGTAAAACCAGAAAATTTAATATTCACTGAATTATAATATTTAATTTAAATAGGCAAAAATAGATTTATAAAAGAAGAAATGAGAAAAAGGTGAGGCAAAAGTCAGATGAATTCCCTATCATGTTTTACTGAGAAAATTCTCTGGATACTGGCAATACAAACTGCAGTTACATAACATAAAAGAGGAGCCTGTTATGCTTATCTATGTATAAATGCAAAACCCAAACCCATAAAGTCTGCAGAATTGTAAAGATGAAAATTTTTTGCTATTATTTAGCTCCAACTATGTATAGGGCACTGTATCAGGTTATTTTCATTTATTTTATACAGTCATTTACTATTTTCAAACAATTCCTAGGCACAATTCAGGAGTCTTGGGGCTCTGAAATTTTAACAAATTTGATTAAGTTTGTATAGCTTTCTTCTTCAAAAGTAAGATTTCAGTTGAGGTATGTTTCCTGCAATATAAGCTTTATGGTAACAAAGTAAGAAAGTTATGTAAATAATAATGCAAGGAAAATACAGGGGTGTTGAAACAACATAAGGATTCATTGCTAAGGGTGCTGAAAGAAAAGTTCACGTAGAGCCTTTGGAGGAAACAAGTAGAGCTTTTGGAGGTAAGTGTCATTAAGAGTACTGAGTGCTGTAGAGGATTTTACATTGGAGATGTGTTTGACGCACACTGGCTGGAGTAGGGGCAGCGAGAAGGGTGCTGGGTGAGGTGGGCAGCAGGTATGTCAGACACATATAGGGACCGAGCCAAGAGATGGACATGGGAGCGTATGTTTGCTCTTGGGGCAAGGGTAGTTTTTTTTTATTTTAAAGAGAAAAACAAAACAAATAAGAAGAAAAAGACACGGGCAAAAACAGGGTAACATTTAATAAAAATGGTATTGTATTTCAAAACAAGGACAGAAAATTAATAATGGCTGTTTTACTACAAATTTATATCATCAAATTTGTTGTTCAGATTATCAGATGTAGACATGCAAGACTGATCCAACAATCAGACATTAACTCTTCCTTTCAATAAGATATTAGAAACAATATACAATTTTTAAAAAGGGATAAAAAGGGATTAAAGTATTAAACAGTGCTTGTTATGTTGCACATTGCTGTCTTCAGTATAGTAGCTCAGATTACAGATATTAGTATATAAAATTTGTGGGAGTAAAATTTTAAACATTAACTGCTACCTTAAAAATTGATAGAAATTAGTCATACAATCATATTAAATTTACTGTGCATAAACTTACATGATTTTTCCCTTCCTTTTTCTCCCTATCTTTTCTCCTTTCCCTTATTTCAACTGCTGAATCCTTATGTTTAGTTTCTTTCCATTTTACTATACCTACTGTACCCTTCAGATTTTATTTAATCTTTTAGGTGTAAACTAATATCATATTGAGGGAGACAATATGATATTTACACATGTGGATCTGATTTCTTTCTTTTAATTTTAATTTATAAAGAATTATGATTTTAACTTTTGCACTTTCAATATTTTATTCCTTTTAATGAGAAAAAAATAAAATAATGAAACAGTTTTAAAATAGGTTACTAGGATGTTCACAGTAATGAATATATTTGAATATTGTTATCTGTGTAGTAGTAGTAGGACAAGATGCAGACATGATAGCTTCTCTACACAATATTAGTACAAACTTTTATTCTCAGTGAGCTAAAGAGAAAGTAGCTGTATACCTAACTCTCTTATGTATGTATTTTTTTTCTTCCTTTTTTCCACAACAATACTGTCTTTATTTGCACTTTTCTGAAGCTGCCTTGCAGCTGATAGCTAACTTAAGCAGACAGGATGTTCATGCGAGGGAGGTACCTTGTTTGCTTTAGGCACTGGGCCAAGTCCCACCTTCATGTATTTGATCAGTTTCCTAGCTTCGAGGCTCCCAACACATCTCCTTTCATTTTGTTTTTTTCGGAGATGGGTGTTCCAATGCAGTTAGAGAAGCTGTATTTGGAGAAGTCTTTAAAGGATCTTTTACCACTCAAAACCAGTCTAAAGATCGTAGGTACTTAAATTCAGAAAAATAAATCAATTAGTCCAATAGTCCATATTAGTAGTAGGTTATCAGCACAACTGGCAAATGTCCAAAGTTGATGACTTGAGCGTTTTACATTCTGTACCTCATGGTTGCATTTTTTCTGCTGGATGGTTAAGACCAAGTTAAAACTAGACCTTTATAACTAAAAATGTACCTTTCATATGTGACAGGGTCAGAAAAACCCCTTCAGGATTTAAGATGTAATTATGTATAGCACTTTATAGATCTTCCATTAGCATCAGCCATCTGGATGAGTCACGGCCGTTACTTGACCAATTTGTTCTCTGTGAAAACCTGAGAATTTTTTCTCTCAAGGTGTCTTCCCTTAGGCACAGTATACATTGTCAATCATTTTATTCTGGGACTCCATAATCTCCTTAATTAGGAAATGTGGGCCACACTGAATTATAGGATGTCGTAGCATAGGTTCTCTTAAGTCCTGATTCCTCATTGACCTTGAAGGACTATTGGCTACTATTGTAATCCCTCTACTTCTCTAATTTGTGATCTGCAAACTTTAGTTGGTAAACCTTCAGAAGAGAAGCTTAATATTATTACCCTGCAACAGACGCAGTTGAGCTTAACAACACTATCTGTCTGAATATCAAACGCCTTAGACATAACATGGAACTGCTATTTTCCAACAACCAAGGATATTCTAAAATTTATGTCAATATAGATTGTGAAAAAATTGCACATTTTTATGCAGAAATTTTATTTATTTATCTATTTTATTTTTAAATTAATTTTACTGAGAATGAAATAGCAGAGGCAATTTCAAAACAGGTTAGTAGGATAGTTACAATAATTAATACATTGCACATAGTTGTCTTTGTAGTGGTTATTCATAGTACAAAATGCAGACATGATATCTTGTGTAAACACTATTAGAAAAATCTTTTCTCATTGAACTAAGAGAATGTAGCTGTATATGTATTCTATTTTGTATATACATATATATATATATATATATATATATATATATATATATATATATATATATATATGTTTACTGCAAAATGGTCTTCCATTTATATCCCCTTTTTTTGATTAGTTTTGTCAGGGATGGGTATTCCATTGCCATTCAAATATTGTAGGTACATGAATTCAGCAAAATAATCCAATATAGTCCAGTAGTCTATAATGCTAGTGGGTTATCTGCATGACTGGCAATGTCAGACGTTGTTGACTTGAGCCTTTTACAGCTTAGCATGTTAATATATCTTTAATTTTTATATCTCATTTTTATACTTTTCTGCTGGGATGGTTAAGACCAAGATAAAGAAAGAGCTATATAACAAAAAATTTACTTTTGTATCTGACAAGTTCAGTCAAATCCCCTCAGGATTTACCCTGAAAGCCTGTACAGCAGTTGGTAGGTATTTTGTCAATGTCAGCCATGTGGATTAGTCATGGCCATTGCTTGAGCAATTTGCTTTCTACACAGAAATTTAGAAATCAAATATTATCCAACATTGTAACAGGACATGTTTTTCTTTTTTCTTGTTTACTTTTGTTATGTCTTTACAAAAATTACTTTTAAGATAGTATAGCAATAATTGATATGACATTAGAAACAGTACACATGCAGAAGACTAAAATGACAGATGTTTCAAGCATGGTTTTAGTATTACATTGCTATTCTCAGTGTAGTTGCATATAGTTAGTGAGGGTGAGAATTCTACCCATTAACTGCTATTTTCAAAAATCTGATGGAGATTCATTGCCTTAACCATCTAATTTCTATGAATGTATGGTTTTGCCCCAGCCATATATCCTACCTTTTCTCCTTTCTTTTTCTTTGTTGTTTAATACTTACATTCTCACTTTCTATTAAATTGTGTTGTAACTTTCATTTTTTATTGCTTCTTCTGAGTTCTGACACTAGGGAGAAAATATATTTACACATGTAAGTCTGGTTTATTTTACTTATGAGTTTATCTTCAAGTGACATCCATTTACATATGAATTCTTTGAGTCTATTTTTCTTTGCAGCTGAGTAACACTCCATTGTACAAAAATACCTCTTTTTCATCCATTCCTCAGGTGATGGACATTTTAGTTGTTTCTAAGATTTGGCTATCACAAATTGTGCTGTTATAAACATAGATGCACATAAATCACTAGGATGTGATGTTTTCAGTCGGCTTGGGGACATTCCCAGAAGGGGGACAGCTGGATTGAATGGAATTTCCAGTCCTAGTTTTTTGAGGAGTCTCCACACTGATATCCATAATTGTTGCACAGCTCTACATTCCCACCAGAAGTGCAGAAGGGTTCCTCTTCCCTCACAGACTCTCTAACATGGGTTGTTTGTTTATTTCTTTATGATAGTCATTCTTTCTAGGGTGACCTGGTATGTCAGTGTTGTTTTAATTGGCATTTCATGAACTGCTAGTGATGTAGAGCATTTTTTCCTGTATTTATTTGCTTCTGGTATTTCTTCCTCTGAGAACTGTGTGTTCATCTCTGATGCTGATATTTTGCTTGATTCTTTAAATTTTGAGCTCTAATGTTTTTTAGTTCTTTATAAATTTTAGATAGAAGACCTTTGTCTAAGTGCATGTCAATTAAGATTTTTTTAAATTTGTGCATATCTTTTCACTCTGTTGGTAATTTCTTTTGATATGCAAAAACTCCTCAATAAGAGGAGGTCCTAGCTGCTCATTCTTTCAAGTATTGCCTGTGAGATTTGATTTTTGTGTATGAACTCTTTGCCTACCCCTATGTCTTCAAGATTTCCACCTACTTTCTCTTCCAGGATAATTAGTGCTTCTGTTTTAATGGTTATATCTTCAATCCATTTAGACTTTAGTTTAGTGCATGGTGATAGAATTGGATCATTTAGTTTTTGGCATGTCAAGAGCCAGTTTTTCCAACACCATTTGTTAAGCAGGCTATCTTTCTTCCAGTAAGCATGTTTGGCTCCTTTCTTGAAAATAAGATGGCTGGGGCCAGGGAGATAGCTCAGTAGAATAAACACTTCCCTGGCAAGCACAAGGGTCTGAGTTCAGTCCCCAGTTCCACCAAAAAAAAAAAAAAAAAAAGAAAGATAGAAACAAAATAAGATGGCTGATTGTGCTTGTAGTTGCATCTGCATTTTCTAGTCTATTTCATTGATCCTCTGGACTATTTCCTTGCCAATACCATGCAGATTTTATCACAGTAGCTTTATAGTATAATTTAAAGTCAGGAATTATAATGCCTCCTGTCTTGCCCAGGATTGCCTTTGCTATTATAGGTCATTTCTGGTTCCAAATAAATTTTAGGAACAATTTCTCTAGGTTTGTATGTTAGTGGTATTTCAATAAGGACTGCAATAAATCTGTATAACGATTTTGGGAATATGGTCATCTTTACGATGTTGGTTCTTCCTATCCAGGAACAGGGAATATCTTTCCATATTCTGAAATCTTCAATGATCTTTTTTTTCAGAGTAGTGTGATTTTCCTTGAAAGCATCTTTGACTTCTTTAATTAGATTTATTTCTAAATATGTCATTTGCCATGGTGCTATTTTAAAAGCTATTGTTCCTCTAATTTCTCTCTCAGTATGTTAGTTATCTGTGTAGAGGAGTGTTATTGACTTTGTATCCTGCTATGCTACTGAATTTGTGTATTAATTTTAGTAGCTTCTTGGTGGAGTTTTTGGGTCTTCCAAGTAGAGTATCATGTCATCTGCATGTCATGGTAGTTTAACTTCTTCTTTACGTGTTATTATTGCTTTTATTTCTCTCTCTTGTCTACTGGCTCTAGCTCATGATTGCAGAGCTACATTGAATAGGACTGGTGAGAGGACATCCTTGTCTTGTGCCTGCTCTGAGAGCAAAGGATTTCAGATTTTCCCTATTTATAATTATGCTAGTCATTAGATTGTCACAGATGTCTTTTATCAGATTGAGGTAGAAGCTATCCCAATTTTCTGTAGTACTTTGAACATGAATGAATGTTAGACTCTCTCAAAGCCTTTTTTGCATCAATTGAGATGATCATATGGTTTTTGGATTTGAATTACATTTATAGCATTACAGTTATAGATTTGTGTATGTTCACCCATCCTCACATTCCTAGAATGAATCCTATCTACTTATGTAGGTATAATCTTAATGATTTGTTGCCTTCTATGTGCTAGTATTTTATTGAGTATATTTGCATCTGTGGTTTTTTTTTTAAGTTTTCTTTTTTTTATTTTACTTTTGTTTTATTGAAGTACAAATATCAATGAAACAGTTTTATGATATGTTGACAAGATGGATTTCATCAATGCAAACTGTTTTCATAATGTTTTGGTTACACTTGGGTTTTTTTTCCTTTCTTTTTTTGGTGGGACTGGGGATTGAACTCAGGTCCTTGCGCTTGCCAGGAAAGCGCTTAATCCACTGAGCCATCTCCCAGGCCCTTGCATCTGTGTTTATGAGGAGATTGGCCTGTAGTTCACTTTTTTAGTTGCGTGTTTCTCTGGTTTTAGTACCAGTATAATATTTGCTTCTAGGAATGCTTTTGGGAGAATGGTTTACTTTTAAATTTCATTGACAAGTTTGAGGAGATTGGGATTATATCTTCTGTAAATTTCATGTAGAATTCATCTGTGAATCCATCAGGACTTGGACTTTTTTTGTAGTTTTTTTTTTTTATTACATTTTGAATTTCATTAGCTGCTATTGGGTTATTGAGAGTTCTTATATCTTCTTCATTTAGTCTTGATATTTTGTACATTTCTAGGAATCTGTCCATTTCTTCTGCATCTTCTATTCTGTGAGAGTAAAGATTTTCAAAATAGATATTGATAATGTTCTGAATTTCCACAGGGTCTGTGGTAATTTCACCCTTTTCATTCCTTATTGCTTGAATTTGAGTTTTTTCTTTCCTCTTTTTGGTGAGGCTCACTAGGGACTTATCAATTTTTTTTAATCTTTCAAAAAAACAACTCTTTCACTCATTGATTCTTTGTATTGTTCTCTTTGATTCAATTACATTAATTTCTGCTATAATCTTTATAATTTTCTTCCTTTCTTGGGATTTGAGCTTGATTTATTCTTCTTTTTCTAGGAGCTTTAGGTGCAGCACTAGGGTTTCTATTTGTTCTCATTCTATTTTCCTATTGTGTGATCAGACTGCTATAAATTTCCCTCTAAGAACTGCTTTCATTGCATCTTACAAATTCTGACAAGTTGTGGTTGAATTTTCATTGAATTATAGGTAATGTTTAATTTCATCTGTAACCCCTTGGTTGCTGAGAAGAGTGCTGTTTAATTTCCATGTATTCATTTTTTTGTGGTTTCTTTTGTCATTTATTTCCAGTTTCATTGCACTATGGTCAGATAATATGCATGGGATAATTTCTGTTTTCTTGCATAGACTTCAGCATGACCTATGAACTAGTATGTGTTTGTTCTAGAAAATGTCCCATGTGCAGCTGAAAAAAATGTGTATTCAGGTATGTTTGGGTGGAACACTCTATATGTCCACTAAGTCCATTTGTTCCAAGGTTATGGTTCAGTTCTACTACTTTTTTTTTTTTTTTGTCTGCTTGACCTATCTTTTTGGGCTAAGGAGGTGTTGAGATTTTCTGTTAAGATTGTGGTACTGGGGGGGCCAGGGAGATGGCTCAGTGGAATAAGTGCTTCCTTGGCAAGCACAAGGACCTGAGTTCAATCCCTGGTTCTGCCAAAAAAAAAAAAAAAAAGATTGTGGTACTGAATATTAAATTTGTGATGTCCATTAAGATTTGTTTTACTTAGTCGGGTGCTCCCGTGTTTGGTGCGTACATATTTATGAGTGTTACCTCTTCCTCTTGAATTTTTCTCCTAATCATTATAGTGGTCTTATTTATTTCATTTGATCATTCTTGGGTTGAAGTTTGAACTGTCTGAGAACAGCATTGCTACCCCTGCCTTTTTCCCTGGTGCTCTTGCATTTAGTATTATTTCCCATCCTTTGACTTTCAGCTAATGAATTTCTTTATGAGTTAAGTGTGTTTCTTGTATACAGCATATTGTTGGATTTTGTTTCCTAGTCCATTGTGCCAGTCTATTTCTTTTAATTGGTGAATTGAGTCCATTTACATTGATGGCTATAATTGAAATGTATTGACTTATGATTGAAATGTTATTTGCCTGCTGTTGTATACCCCTTTATTCTCCTGCATTTAATTGTTTGCCCTATTTAGTGGGTTCTTTCCATTCTTATTCATGGAGCTATGGTCATTTTGGTTCCACTCTAGGATATCTTATAGTAATCTGTGTAGCATGAAATTCTTCACTTGTTCTTTGTCATGGAAGTACTACATTTCTCTATCAAACATGAAAGAAAGTTTTGCAGGATATAGTATTCTGAGTTTAATTGTTTTTTTCAATGAAGACTTGAAGTACTTTATTTCATGCTCTTTGTCTTTTTTAAAAAAATACATTAATTAAGAAACAAATAGCAATGAGACAGTTTCAAAACCGATTAGTAGGACAGTTTCAATAATTAATACATTGCATATCATTGTCTTCTTAATGGTTATTCATAGTATAAGATGCAGACAGAATATCCTATCCATAGATAATATTAGTACAACTCTTTCTATTATTTGAATTAAGAGAAAATAACTGTGCATCTATATTAACTATTTTGAATATGCAGATACAAAATGATCCTTCATTTACATTCACTTTTTTATTTAGTTTTGTCAGAGATGGGTATTCTATGGTCACTTAAATATTGTAGGTGCATAAATTCAACAAAATACTCCTATATAGTCCAGTATTCCATAATAGTAGTGGGTAACCCATAGGAATGGCAATGTCAGAAGTTGTTGACTTGAGCCTTTTATATCTCGATACAGATAGTGAGATCAAGCTCAACTTCTTGCATTGTAGGGTAATAATAATAAACTTCTCTTCTGAAGGGTTAAAGACCTGAGTTTGCAGACCAAAAGTTATTGAAAAAGAAGGGCTGCAAGGACAGCCAACATTTTGGCCCTAGCCTTTCAAGGTCAGTGAGGACTCAGGACATATGAGAACCTGTACTGTAACATCATGTATCTCAGGTGTGTCCCAAATTTTCTGATCAAGGAAATTATGGGGCCACCGAAGGAAGTGATCAATGATGCAGAGAGTGCATAAGGAGAATCACATAGAGAGAAAACATTCTCTCAGGCTTTCACAGTAAGCTAATTGGTCAAGCAATGGCCATGACTCATCCATATGGTTGACACTGACAAAGGACCTACAAACTGTGGTACAGGGTTTCAGGCTAGATCCTGAGGGGATTCGACTAACCTTGTCAAATATAAAAGTTACATTTGTTATATAGGTCTTGCCTTATTTTGGCCTCTATGCTGTTCTTGACTTGATGGTTTGTGAAGAGAAATCTGCTATTATGATGGGTTTTCTTTTACAAGTAATCTGTTTTTTTCCCCCTCTTACAGCTTTTAGTATATTGTTCTTGTGCTGGATTTCTGGGATCTTGATTATTATACATCTTGGTGTGTTTTAATTGGATTGGTATTATTTGGAGTTATAGCACTTAGTAATTCTTTCATTATACTTATCATTTCTTTTTATTTCTGATCTGATTTCCTCTATACATTTCTGCGGTTCTTTCTTTACTTTGGATGCTATTAATTCAGAGATTTCAGGTGTGTGGTTCCAAATTCCTTCTATGATAATGTCTCTTGCATTAATTCTTGGTGGGCTCATGGCCTGAGACTGCATTTTGCCC
Source organism: Ctenomys sociabilis (assembly GCA_004027165.1). NCBI lineage: Eukaryota > Metazoa > Chordata > Mammalia > Rodentia > Ctenomyidae > Ctenomys > Ctenomys sociabilis. Next base: position 74,491 of record PVKA01005104.1, read on the forward strand.
CTTTCTCTTTGTCATTTTGTATAGAAATGTCCTCTGACCTTTGATGTAGATCTTTGGTGCTCTTATTACCTTAACACCTGCTGATATTCTTATGCTAGAGATATTATGTGGTTAAGGCAGTTACAGTTTTGTATTTACAGTAATACAATTAGCAACACTAATAATAGATAGTGATATTTTGCAGTAGACAAACTTTTATAGCTAACAGGTTTTTATTTGAGACTATAAGAGCAAACATTGTGTCTCTGTAACTAAGAAAGTATTAAATTGGGCATTTGTATTTAAATTAGTTCCCCTAAGTTCTGTATGGTCGCCTCCTCTTGATGTACATGGGGTCTTCCAGGCAGACTGGTTCACCTTGGTTACCTGTTGCACTGTGTGTTGATCAAAAGAGAAAGAGAGAATGCTTTTGTAGATCAGGGTCTAGTAAAGTGTCTCAGCTTACCGGGTCCTGATCTATCAAGTTTAAATTTAAACAGTCGTGCCTGGCTTGGCTCTGGCTGTTGTGCTAAGCTTCTTCCTGCTGCAGCATGTCTGGCCTGGACTCTAGCTGGAAAAGGATCCAGCATAGATGCACAGTTCTCACACACACTGGCCCTGGTCCCTGGCTGGAAAAGAGATGGGGAGCAGGCAGAAGTTCTCACACATAGGCCAGGCCTGGGCTCTGGTTGGAAAGGGATCAGGTGAGTGAACGTGGAAGTTCTCACACATACACCCAGATTGTGCTCTGGTTCAATTTATTTCATTTAGGAGTGTCACCTCTAGTTACACCCATCTATCTATGAAAGCCTCAAGTTTGTTTTTTTTTCATAGCTGAGTAATACTCCATTGTATAAAAAATGCCAATTTTAAAAAGCATTCCTCTGGTGGTATGCATTTGGATTGTTTACAAGATTTAGCTATGACAAAGTTTGCTGCTATATACATGGGTGCATAAATACCACTGTGTTATGATGTTTTCAATTCCTTTTTGCAAAAATACCAAGAAGGGGACCACAATGATTGAATAGGACTTCTTATACTAGCTTTTTGAGAAAATCTCCAAACTGATTTCCACAGTGGCTATACCAGTCTGCACTCCCACCAACAGTGAAGAAGGGTTCCTTTTTCTCCACTGCCTCTCCAGGATTTGTATTGGTTGATTTGTATATGATAGCGATTCTTCCTGGAGTGAGATGGTATCTCAGTGTTTTAATTTGCATTTCTCCAATGACTAGCGCTGTGGCCATTTCTTCATATGTGTGTGTCAGCTTGAGAAATTTGGAAGTTTAATTAAGTGACTCATCAGAAATCCAGAATTCTTAGTTTGTAAACATCCTTGTCCTGTGTGAGAGAAGGGCATGGGCTTTGTGTGGGTTCCGCACCCCCAGCCCAGTGTAGCTCATTTGTAATATAAGGAGGGGGGAGAGGCTAGCTAAAAGCCTCAGCTGCTGCCCTTCCCTTTGCTCTTTGCTGCTTTCTGCCATGATGAAAGGCTGCTCCCTGCCATGTGCCACTCTCCTGAGGTGCCAGCCGAAGATAGACTGAAACCTCCACAAACTGTGAGCAAAATAAACCTTACTTCCTGAATTTTGGGTGTCAGGTATTTTGTCCCAGCAATGAGTGAAGAATACCTAAGACAATGTATTTATTTGCCATTTGTGTTTCTTCCTTTAAGAATTGTGTATTCATCTCAGATGCCATCGATTTATTTATTATTTATTTATTTGGTACAGGGTCTTACTGTGCAGCACGGATTTTTTACTCATCTTCCTGTCTCAGAGTTCCCAGGGTGGGGACTACAGGCAAGTGCCACTACACCCAATTTTGGTGGCCTGTATGGCACATGGTACCAGGAATGGAACCTGGATCCTTGTATTTGTTAGGTGGGTGCTTAGACATCTGGACTATCTTCCTGGCCTCAAATGCCCATTTTTAAATTGGGTCTTTAAATTTGGGAGACCTGATATATGTTTTTAGTTCCTTATATAAACTAGCTAGAAGTCCTTGAGTGACTGTTGGTTAAGATATTTTCCTAATCCATGGACTATCTTTTCACTCTGCTGGTGATTTTTTGACATGCGGAAATTTTTTAGTAAGAAGATATCCCAGTTGTTGATTTTTTCACATATTTTCCATGCAATTCTGTTTTTTTAATGAACTTTCTGCCTACCGTTTGTCTTCATGATTTCCACCCACCTTCTCTTCTATTAGATTTAGTATTTTTGTTTTAATGTTTAGATTTTAATCCATTTTGACTTTATTTAGTGTATGGTGATACATATAGTCTAGTTTCACATTTCAGCATGTGGAAAGCCAGTTTTTTTAAGGCACCATCTACTGAAGAGGCTATCTTTCTTCCAGAAAACATGATTGGCTCCTTTGTCAATGATAAGGTGGTTGAATGTCTGAATGTCTTTGTAGTTGTATCTGCATCTTCTAATCTGTTTCATTGATCATAAGGTGTTTTTTTTTTTTTTTTTTTTTGCCAGTACCAGTATGATTTTATCTTAGTAGCTTTGTAGTATATTTTCAAGTAAGGCGTTTAAATACCTCTAGCCCTGCAATTGTTGGACATGATTGTCTTTGTCATTCTAGATCTATTCTGGTTCCAGATGCATTTTAGGAATGTTTTCTATAGATCTGTGAGTTATGCTGATGATCTTGATAGGAACTGCATTAAATCTGTATTGAAAAGTTTGGGAGTATGGCCATTTTTACAGTGTTGTTTCTTCTTACCCAGGAGCAAGGCATAACTTTCCATTTTCTGAAATTCACTTTGATCATTTTTTTCAGAGTATTACAGTTTTCATTGCGTAGATTGTTCACTTCCTTTGCTAGGTTTATTTGTAAGTATTTGATTTTTTTCAGTGCTATTGTGAAGGGTGTTGTTTCTCAAATTTCTCTCCCAGTGCATTTGATGTGTAGAGGAATGCCACTGATTTTTGAGCATTGACTTTGTATCCTGTCAATTTGTTTATTAATTATACAATGTTCTCGGTCTTTCTTGGGTCTTCCCTGTGTAGCGTCATGTCTTCTACAAACAACGATAGTCTAACTTCTTCCTCTGCATTCATGATTCCTCTTGCTTCTCTCTCCCTTGCCTAATGCTCCGGCTAACATTTCCAGGACTGTACTGCATAGGAGTGGTGACATGAGCATCATTGTTTTGTTCTGGATTTTAGAGTAAAAGCCTTCAGTTTTTCTCCATTTAGAATAATGGTGGCTGTTGGGTTGTCATGGCCTTTCCTTTAAATATATCTGTTTTCTTCGTCTAACAGATTTCTGTATGTTCTTATGCTGAATTTCTGGGACCTTGACTATTACATACCTGGCTGATTTATTTTGAATGATGCTATTTGGAGTTCTGTATGCCTCACTTATCTCTATATCCTATTCTTTCCCTGTACTTGGGAGGTTTTCTGCTATTAATTCTGCAAATAGTTTATTTATGTCATTTGTATTGGTTCCTTCTTTTTCATTGACATCTATTAGTCTTATGTTTTTCATCTTTGCATCATCTTGTAGCTATTGAATTATTTTCTGGTTCCTTGTTGCTTTTAAGAGATCTTTCTTTTCTTGGCCTCCAGCTACAATGATGTCTTCAAGATCAGGCAGTTTATCTTCAGTTTCATTCAAACAGTTTTGACAGATTTAATGGAATTTTTAATTTCCCAAATATCTCTTTGAATCTGTTTCATGAATTCTATTTCTTTGTTATTGTTCATTCATAGTTTCCATCATATTTTGTGCTCCTCCCCTTGTTTTAAATCATGTCTTTTTTAGATATGTTCAGCAGTTCTTTCATTATAGTTATTTCTTTTTTTTTTTTTTACCTGAGACATTATTTCTGATCATATGTCCTCTGCTCCCATTTGGAATTGTTTCTTTACTTCAGCTGCAATCATTTCAGGGATTTCAGGTGTGTGACTTCCAATTGCTTCTATGCTTCTGTCTCCTGGATTTGTTCTGGTTGTGCTAGGGGCCTGAGATTGTTGCTTCTTTGCCTTGTCATTTTCTTTGTGCCAATAGGCTAGGTGCTTAGGCTCATCCCAGCAGGTTAGTTCCTAGAGTTCCACTCCCCTCTAGGCTGGTCCCAGTGAGGAGTGGGCCAGGTACAGTGCAGTTCTTTTTCAAACACTGGAAAATCTGGGGTGATAAATTTGAAAAGTAGCTTGGTAATGTTAAAAGGAGTTCATACTTAACATGGTAAATAATGCATGAGGTGTAAAAGCTATCTGAGTGTGTGATTGTACAGAGGATGTTGGTATCTAGAACGTCTTTTAAAAGTTCATTTTTAAAATTGAAATCTTACTATGGGTCAGACCGTGTGGTATGAGATTTGTAATATTGTCTCAAGTGTTCATTTGTATTTACAAGAATAAAAATGGAGGTGGAAGACAGGGTTATTTGGGCAGGGGGTAAACCGGGCTGGTGGAGACCACATAGGTGATTATTATATTGGTCCAGACAAGTGCTTCTGAGAATTATGCGCAGACCTTACTGAGTGCAGTGCTCATCTCTACAGGTTTATCCGGAAGCCTGGCTACTGAAGGGTGCCAAGTGCATTTCCTGTTTGCCTTTAACTTCTTGGTGGTGGCAAAGCTCATCACTGAATAGGGGTTAAAAATTGTTGTTCTCCTCATGAGAAGTGAGCCCCACCTGCCCAGCTGGTATTCCTTTTTTGAATTTCACACACAGGCTTACAAGGAAACATAATGTGTCTATGTTTAGTTTACTCATAGAAGGCACGCCAATTATTCTTATTTACTCTGTGAAAGAGCTTACGAAATTATCAGAGGCATCGTACTGGAGAACTTATATTTGTTCATAGTCACATCATCTCTTTATACAAAAACAGACACACAGAAGATACTTTTTATCTTTTTTACCTCCTTTAGGAAAAATGTGTTTAATTATCTCCTTGCCTTCGTCTTCTATAAACCATTATGTTGCCTTAACTCCTAGCGACATTCAAAATTATTTGGAAGGACTGATGCAGACTGCAATAGTACTTTCATACCGTGCTGCTTCTCCAGGAGGAAAACAAAATGCATTTAATCTGCCAAAGAATGTATATGCATGTATACTTAGGAATTATTTCTGTGGTTTTATAAAAGCCCAAACAAATTCCATTTCTTTCTTTTTAACACTTACAGAATCTCTGTGAATAGGAACATCATTCTTTCCATTAAAATGACCTAGGAAAACTCCTACTGTAATTAAAATAGAATTAAAATTGCTTAGCTAGGAACCCCAGAGAGATCACTGTGAATACTCGTTACACATTGAGGATGATATATTTAAACCTGTGGCCAAGAGAGGCCTGTGGGTCACTTTATTTTATGGGGAGTTCTCCTATTCTGATGTGTACCATTGCTTCACAACAGTTCAAAACATAATTCACATGCTACCAGCATGGATTTTGCGTGAGAGAGAGATCTGTGGGTCAGGATCTTCACATCACCCTGTTAGGGTCACAGGGTCAGTTTCTACCATATTACCGCACTGTGAAGTTCTTTACAGCCACCCACACTAATGTCAGTGAAGGACAAGAAGGCAAAGTTGTGTTATCAGTCCAAGTGTACATTACTAAACAAATGTCACCATTCTTGGCAAAGATTGTCTGAAACAAGGCATTCAAAATAGTGCCAATGACTGTTTCCAAAGAACAAGAACTAAAGCCACATTAGATCTGGACTATATTTGTGAACCAATATTAGGAGTAAGTGTTTCTCGGTATCCACCTTTCTCTGTACTGAGTAAAAAGAGCTCTGCAGCAGTCTAACTCCAGCCCATTTTAGAAGTCCAACTTCAGAGTTTGACTTGTAAAAACATTCAGTCTTATAAAAACATTCAAGCTTATAATATATTATATTATATATTATATTTATTTCTGCAGTGAACTTTCCTTCTGAAATAACAATAAAACAATGCCTAGTATTCATGAGTCTCTAACACATGCCAGCCTTGTGCTAGGTACCTTGTCCACCTTAAACACTGTCGAGCTGCAAGGTATGTGTCATCAAACCTATTAGTACACGAATGAGTGGGGCTAACTAGGTTAAGTAATTGTTTCCAAACTAGTGGTAATGGAAACAATAACAGTAATTTAGTTAGCAGTAAAACAACAACAACAAAAACAAATATTGAATGAATACCTACTGTGCTAAATACTTCCCTGGATTAACTCATTTAATTTTTATAGAAGTTTTAGAGTTAGCATCTACCTTTAGTAAATGAGGAATCCGAGCCTGTTAATATGATAGGTAACTGCTATTTGTCTGTTTTTCCTGCAGATTTTCTCATTTTCTATGCTCATTTTCTTGCTAAGAGGTAGATGATTGTCCCAAAACTCAACAACCGGAGTTTCTCTTCCCTCATTTCATAGTAATTTGCTCAGGAATTAATGAATATTCCAAACTACAGCAATGAGAGCCATCCCAGGGGCTTTGGGTGTGACGAATGAGAAGGAAATTCTTCCTTCTTTCACAGAACTAATTATCCTTATAACACAAACTTGGAGTTGACAGAGGCATGTTGACTGTGACGTAGAGAGAACTTGTAGAGAGAAGCAGAAGGAAAAGCGTGATGAGAAGAAGTGAAGAAGGCTGAAAGGGAGTCAAGAGGGGGAGAGAGGGAGGGAGGAAGAACGGCAGAAGAAAGAGAGAGGGAGGGAGAGAAAATAGAAAAATTTTAAGAGTTTTTAGTTTCAGTTGAATCTATTTTGGATTAATACTCTTTCACTTTCAGCCAATGATTCATTGCTTATAAAAAATGGGAAAGGAAAAGAAGGAAGAGTGGAATGCAGAATACAAATATTAAAGAGCAGGCCAGGATCAGTAGGGGACACTGAAGCAGAGAATTAATTGCCTGTCTCTAGCTGAAGCTGACCATCACTGTTGTAAATTACTGCCGAATCTTGGTTCACACCATTTCCTACTGAAGACTGGTTTTTAGAAGACTGTCAAAGAAAGAACAGTATGACAAAGACCTTTGGCTTTTCTTTCTTTCTTCAAATTAATTTATTTATTTGTATTTTAACTTGAAGAGTGAAAAATAGAAGCAAAAACAAATAAACAAATGACATAAATAGGGTAACATACAACAATACATATGCTATAGATTTGCAAAACAGGGAAACTGATATATATATATATATATATATATATATATATATATATATATATATATATATATATATATAAAACAATCCAGCACACATCAGCAGTCCACAATAGAAGTGGGTTATCCACAGAAGATGTTGACTTGAGCCATTCACAGCTCAGAATATTAATATGACTTTACTTTATATACTTCCATTTTTATACTTTTCTCCTGGATGGTTAAGACCGAGTTCAAGCAAGACCTGTGTAACAAGAAATGTAAGATAATGTAAGATAAGGTCAGTAAGGTACCCTCAGGGTTTCTCCTGTAACCCTATACAGCACTTTGTAGATCTCTTGTTAGTGTCAGCCATATGGATGAGTCATGGCCATTGCTTGATCAATTTGCTCTCTATGGAAGCCTGAGAGAAAGTTTTCTCTCCATGTCACTCTCCTTAGGCACACTATAAATCATCAATTGCATTCCTTTGTGGCTCCATAATCTCCTTGATCAGAAAATTTGGGGCACAACTGAGTTACATGATGTTACAGTACAAATTCTCCTATGTCCTGAGTCTTCACTGACTATGAAAGGCTAGGGCCAAAGTGTTGGTTGACCTTGCAGCCTTTCTTTGTCTCCAATTTTTGATCTGCAAACTTAGGTTGTTAACCATCCAGAGGAGAAGCTTATTATTACCCGGCAACATATGTAGTTTGGTTTACCCACACTATTTGTCTAAAATATCAGCCATCATAAGCATAACATGGAACATGCATTTTCCATCAAGTATTGAGATACTAAACTCTAAGTCCATACAGAATATGAAGAAGAAAATTTAAAAAAAAATAGGAACTAACATTTACATATATTTACATAGATATTTAGAAATCTATCCATATATAGCATTGTAGCAGGACTGTCTTGTCACATTTATTTGTCTTATTTTTCATTTATTACCCTTTAATTTTTTTTATTTGACAGACAGTATAGTAATAGCTTGTATGTCATGACAATAAATACATAGTTAGAAGACCAGCATGAGAGACATTTGAAGCATGACCCATCTACTACACTTTATTAAATTCAGTGCAGTTGCTTGGTTCACAGGTATTAGCATATATAGTTAGTTGGGGTGAGAATCTTACCACTTAACTGCTAGTTTCTAAAATCTCCTGATGTTTCTCAGGATTGTTTTCTTTCCCATCTAGTGTGTATATATGAACAGTTTGCCCTTATCATGTTTCGCAGCTTTTCTCCTTGCCCTCTCCTCATTGTCCAATCCTCACGTTCTCACTTTCCTTTTAATTGTGTTATACATTTCTACTTGCAATTCTTCTTTTGAGTTATACTAGGGAGACTATATGATATTTGCACATGTGAGTCTGGTTTATTTTGCTTATAAGTATACCTTCAAGTGGCATCCACTTAAATATGAAGGCTTCAAGTTTATCATTCTTTATAGCTGAGTAATACTCCATTGTATAAAAATATCACATTATTTTTCAACCATTCCTCATGTGACAGGCATCTTGTTTGTTTCCAAGATTTGGTTATCACAAATTGTGCTGCTATAAACATAGGTGCACATATATCCATATGATATGACATTTTCAGTTCCTCTAGGATAATTCCCAGTAGGAGTATAACTGGCTTGAATGGGATTTTCAGTCCTAGTTTCTTGAGGAGTCTCCATACTGATTTTCATAATAGTTACACCGGTCTACATTGCGCCAGCAGTGGAGAAGGGTTCCCTTTTCCCTACAACCTCTCCAACATTTGTTGTTGGTTGATTTCCTTATAATAACCATTCTTTCTGGGGTGAGATATGGTATCTCAGTGCTGTTTTAATTTGCATTTCACGAATGACTAGTAATGTGGAGCATTTTTCATATATTTACTCACTTCTTTAATTTCACCCTCTGAGAAGTGTGTGTTCATCTCAGATGCCCAATTCTGGATTGAGTCTTTAAATTTAGGGGCCCTGATATTTTTCAGTTCTTTATGAATTCTAGAGAGCACATCTTTGTCTTAGTGCTTATGAGTTAGGACTTCTTCAAAATTTGTGGGTTGTCTTTTCACTTTGCTGACAATTTCTTTTGACGTGCAAAAATTTCTCAATAAGAGTTGATCCCAGTTGCTAATTCTTTTAAGTGTTTCCTGTGTGAATACATATTTGTTGATGAACTCTTTGCCTACCCCTCTGTCTTCAAGAGTTCCTCCTACTTTCTCTTCCAGGAGATTAAGTGTTTCTGTTTTAATGTTTAGATCTTTAATCCATTTTGACTTTAGCTTAGTGCATGGTGATAGACCTGGGTTAAGTTTTAGTTTTTGACATGTGGAGAGCCAATTTTTTCAGTACCATTTGTTAAAGAGGCTATCTTTCTTGCAGTAAGCGTGCTTGGCCCCTTTCCTGAAGATCAAGTGGTTGAGGCTATTTAGAGGCCTCTGCATTTTCTCATCTATTCCATTGATCCTCAGGTCTATTTTGTTGCTAATACCATGCTAATTTTATCACAGTATCCTTGTAGTATAATTTCAAGTCAGGTATTGCAATGCATCCTATTTTGTGTTTGTTGGTCAGGATTACCTTTGCTATTCTAGGTCTTTTCTGGCTCCAAATAAATTATAGGTAGGATTTATCTAGGTCTGGGAGGTATTTTATTGGTAGTTTTATAGGGATTGGATTGAATCTGTACAACAATTTTGGGAGTATGGCCATCTTCATAGTGTTGGTTCTTTCTGTCCAGGAGCAGGGTATATCTTTCCATTTTCTAAAATGCTCTACAATCTCTTCTTTCAGAGTACTATAATTTTCCATGAAAAGATCTCTAACTTCTTTAGTTAGATGAATTCCAAGGTATTTCATTTTCCACAGTACTGTTTCTATAGTTTTCTTCTCAGTGTGTTTGCTATCTGTGTAGAGGAATGCTACTGACTTTTGAGTACTGGCTTTATATCCTGCTATGTTACTGAATTCCTGTATCAATTCTAGTACCTTCTTGGTGGATTTTTTTGAGTCTTCCAGGTAAAGAATCATGTCATCTGCGAATAGTGATGATTTAACTTCTTCTCTATCTATTCTTATTCCTTTTATAACTCCCTCTTGTCTAATGGCTGTAGCTAATGACCACAAAACTATACTGAATAGGAGGGGTGATAGAGGACATTCTTGTATTGTGCTGGATCTGAGAGTAAAAGATTTCAGTTTTTCCCCATTTAGAATTATATTAGCCATTGGGTTGTCATAGATAGCTTTTATCAGATTGAAGTAGAGGCCTTCTATTGCAATTTTCTGTAGGATTTTGAACATGAATGAATGTTGGACCTTGTCAAAAGTCTCTTCTGCAACAATCAAGAGCATCATGTGGTTTTTAGTATTCACTTTATTGGTATAGTGTATTACTTTTATAGATTTTCAAATATTGAACCATCCTTGCATCCCTGGGATGAATCCTACCTGGTCATGGTGTATGATCTTCTTGATGATTTGCTGTATTCTGTTTGCTAGGATTTTATTGAGGATTTTTGCCTCTATGTTCATGAGGGAGATTGGCCTGTAGTTCTCTTTGTTAGTTGTGTCTTTCCTTGGTTTTTGTATCAGTATAATACTTCAGGAATGATTTTGGAAGAACTGTTTCCTTTTCAATTTCATTGAAGAGTTTGTGCAGTGTAGGGATTATATCTCCTATAAATTTCTTGTAGAATTCAACAGTGAATCTATCAGAACCTGGACTTTTCTTTGTCAACAGGATTTTTATTACATTTCATATTTCGTTGGCTGTTATTGAGTTATTGAGAGTTGTTCTATCTTCTTGATTCAGTTTTAGTAATTTGTACCTTTCTACGAATCTGTCCATTTCTTCTGTTTCTTCTATTCTGTGAGCGTAAAGATTCTTAAAGTAGCTATTGATTATCTTCTGAATTTCCACTGGTTCTGTGATGATTACACCCTTTTCATTCCTTATTGTTTGTATTTGAATTTTTCTTTGCTCTTTTTCATGAGGTTAGCTAGTGGCTTATCAATTTTATTTAGTCTTTTAAAGAACCAGCTTTTTGATTCGTTGATTCTTTGAGCTGTTTTCTTCATCTCAATTGAATCAATTTCTACCCTAATGTTTATGATTTCTTCTCCTCTTTGCGCTCTGGGTTTAGTTTCGCTTCCTTTTATAGATACTGGAGATGCTGCATTAGTGTGTTTATTTGTTCCCACTCTTTTTTCCTAATGTGTGAGTTCGTAGCTATGAATTGTGTTCAGAGAACTGCTTTCATCACATCCCATAAATTCTGATAAGTTGTGGTTGAATTTTCATTGAATTGTAGATATTGTTGAATTTTTTGTTTGATTTCATCTGTAACACATTGATTGCTGAGTAGGGTGTTGTTTAATTTACATGTATTTAGGGGTTTTTCTGGTTTCTTTTGTCATTTATTTCGTGTTTCATTGCACTATGGTCAGATAATATGCATGGGATAATTTCTGTTTTCTTGCATATACTTAAGCATGACCTATGGACCAGTATGTGTTCTATTTTAGCAAATGACCCATGCGCAGTTGAAAAACATGTGTATTCAGCTGTGGATGGGTGGAACACACTCTATATATGTCCACCAGGTCCATTTGTTCCAGGCTCTTTCTCAGTTCTACTACTTCTTTGCTAAGTTTTTATCTGTTTACCTGTCTCTCTTGGATAAGGGTGTATTTAGGTCTCTTATTAAGACTGTGGCATTGGAGATTAGATTTTTTATGTCCATTAACATTTGTTTTACATTGTTGTGTGGTTCCGTGTTTGCTGCATACATATTTATGAGTGTTACCTCTTGTTCTTGAATTCTTCCCCTAACCAGTATATAGTGGCATTCTTTATTTCACTTGGTTATTCTTGGTTTGAAGGTGAGACTGTCTGAGAACAGAATTGCTAGTACTGTTTTTTTCTGAGGTGCTGGGGCATGTAGTATTGTTTTCCATCCTTTGACTTTAAACCTATGAATGTCTTTTTGAGTTAAGTATGTTTCTGTTATACAGCATATTGGTGGTTTTTGCTTCCTAATCCACTATGCAAGTCTAATTCTCTTAATTGGTGAATTGAGTCCATTTACATTAATGGTTATAATTGAAATGTGTTGACTTATGATTGTCATGATATTTACCTGCTATTGTTTACTGCTTTTTATGCTCAGTTTAATTGTTGGCCCTATTTATTGGGTTCCTTCTGTTCTCATTCGTGGAATTCTGGTCATTGTGGTCCTTCTCTAAAGCATCTTTCAATAGCCTGTGTAGGGATGGCTTTGTCATCATGAGATTCTTTAGTTGTTCTTTGTCATGGAAGCATTTCACTTCTCCATCAAACTTGAAAGAGAGTTTTGCATGATATAGTAGTCTGGGCTGGAATTTGTTTTCATATAAGGACTTGAAGTACTCTGCTCCATGCACTCCTTGCATTAATGGTTTGTGAAGAGAAGTTGGCTGTAATTGTGATATGTTTTCCTTTGAATGTGATCTGCTTCTTTTGTCTAGCAGCTTTCAGTATATTTTTCTTGCGCTGGATTTCTGGGATTTTGACTGCCACATGTCTCGGTGTGTTTTTAATTGGGTTGAAGTTATTTGTCATTCCATATACTTTGGTTAGCTGAATATTAGATTGTTTCGTCATATTTGGGAAGTTTTCTGTGATTACTTCTGTCCATATTCTTTTTATATCATTTGTATTGACTGCTTCATTCTCATTGATGCCTATTAGTGTCACATTGTTCACCTAGGCATCATCTTTCACGCGATGGATTATTTTTTTCTTGCATCCTAGTTTTTTTTTTTAAGAGATCTTTTCTAACCTCTTCACTTGCTGTATCAGTGTCTTCAAGCTCTGAAACGTTGTCTTCCCTGTCACTCACACAGTTTTATAGGCTTGTATTTGAGACTTTAAGTTCTTCTGTATCCCTTTCACTCTGATTCATATGATCTATTTGTTTTCTGTATTGCTTGTCCAAGGAATCCATAGTTTTCTGATGTCCTCTTTTTTTTTTTTTATTAATGTCTTCTTTTGAAGCAGTTATTAATTCTTTTACTGCAAAGTTTTTTTTTTTTTTCAAATTGGGTTTCCTCCATATGTTTCTCCATTTGATTCTTAATTTCAGATGCTATGATTTCAGTGGTTTTTTTTTTTATTTCAGAAATAAGTTCTGCTCTGAGTTCCTCTATACCTTTCTGCTGTTGCTTATTTGCTTCAGACGCTATTAATTCATGCAATTCAGCTGAGTTAGTGTCCTCAGCACTTGGTCTGGGTGGGCATTGGGTTTCCCCATATGTTTCTGTATTTGATTCTTTACTTCAGATGCTATGTATTCAGATATTTCTTTTTTTATTCCAGAAATAAATTCTTCTCTGAGTTCCTCTATAACTTTCTGCTGTTGTTTCTTTACAACTGATGCTATTAATTCATACATTTCAGCTGAGGCAGTGTCCTCTGCACCTGTTCTGGGTGGGCTCGAGGACTAACATTGCATTTGGCTCCTTGGTTTTATCATTTCTTATAGCTCTGACCTCTGACCTTTGGTGTAGAATTTTGGTGCAGTTCTAACCTTAGCACCTTATGAAATTCAGGTGTTGACATACCAAGTTCTAGTTCCTGTCGTGCCTGGCTTGGGTCTGGCTGCTGTGCTCATCTTCTTCCTGTTGCTGTCCTTGGGGGTGAGCCTATTGTGCTCTTTCACAAGATGATCTGTTCCTGGATTAGCTGCATGGTTTTGACCCTAGTTTCGCTACAGGGTTTTCAGCTGTAGTTTTTCACCCCTGGCCTGTATGCGAGGCCTGGGCTGGGTGTGGAGGGTCATGGGGGGAGGGTGGCAGGAGAGCACAAAAGCTCTCTTACACACTCAGTGGTCCTGGGCTTTAGCAGGTATTCCAGAAGGGTGGTGGATGTTCTCATTCACAGGGTGGGCTGTGCTGGATCTGGAGTGATGGGGTAGGACTGGAGAATGCTGGGAAAGGTCTCTCTCATGCAGCGGGCCTAGAAGTTCTCCTGGCTTTTCTTATAGCTTTTGTAATAAACTGCTCTAAATTCCAGACAAACCTGGATTTCTGGAAAGCTGAAAGAAAAGAAAATATAATCTTCTTAAGATCTTTGTGGGTAACAAGAAGCAATCCAAGATAGCTGTATTTCAGGTATATATACTGAATGTGGTAGTCAGTAAAATGAAGACGAAGAAGCAGAAGACTCAGCCTTATTAGTATCCTGTTATTGCTACCACAAATTAACACACTTCCAACAGCTTTAAAATAGGACAAAGTTATTCTCCTTTAGTTCTGCAGGTTAGTAGTCTAAAATCATTGTGTTGTCCAAATTATCTTTTGTCTTCCTGGGCTACAGTCCATGAAGAAAGATTGTCTTGGGCTGCATATAGAATATATATAGCACAAGGACCAGCCAAATAGCTCAGCAGATTAAAGCACCTTCAAGCAGGTTTGGGGCCAGGGGTTCAATCCCCAGGCCTGCCATTGCAGCCCTGCTCCCAGGATACCCTGAGATGGCAATTGAGACTGGGAGTGGTGGTGTGTGCCTGTAATCCCAGCTCTTGTGAGACTGTAAACAGGTGGATCACTATGAGTATGACCTAGTAGTGAGACCATGAACACCCCGTAGAGCCTTCCTTAAAATACAAAATAAATAAATAAATGAGTAAAATAAAATAAAATATAATTAATGAATAATGCAGTAAAATTTCCATTTTGACCTATTAGATTGTCTTATAAAATAACATAAGCCTAAGTTTAATAATTAAATGAAGAAACTAGTCTATCTGCTTAATAAATACCTGCCTGCACAGATGTGCACGCACACATTGTTGGGCTGAAATACTATGACTGATAATCAATGTGTTTTATTCCCAAAAGCTCACCATTGCATGTAATGTCTGACACATGCAGGGCTTGATGGAACTGACTGTGGGGGTGTGTTGTGTGCCGTTGTTTCTTAGTAGCTTGTACTTTGTACTAACTTCATTAGTCTTGCAAAGTAATGTTAAAAATCATATAATGATGTTAAGAGTTTATCATCTTACAGAATCACATCAGCAGCTGTCTGCAGCAGTATACAGAATGTGCTGATAGACTGGATACATCTGATTTAGAAAGTGTGAGGGTGGATCCATGTTCTAATTTTTCAACTTCTAGAGGCAGCTCATGATAATCAGATGGTAGGCCCCTCCTCAGTCCCTCTGAAATCTCGCCTTTTGGCACCATCTTCCACTACTTTCTTTGATTTTCCTATGGTCCTCTGTTCAGGACTCCTATGGTTGGATTGAACCCAACCATACAGGATAATCTCCACACTTCAGCTTCTTCATTGAGTCACACCTGCAAAGTCCCCTTGATCATGGAGGGTTTTGATTTGAAGGTTCTGGGAATTAGGATGTGATTGTCTTTGGTGCTCATCATGTTGTCTACCCCATTTAGTTAGAGATATTACAGGACCTAGAAAAAACTTGATTCTCCTAATATGCATTTTTCTTGTAATTGAGAGTAATGAATCATCTATATATTTTTGAAAATCATTGAATCCAAACAAATGCACCTTCCTCTCTATATTTATTAGTTTCATGAATTAGTAAATGCACAGAATTTTAAGATTTTGTTGGGAAGGATCTGGATGTGCCTCACTAGTTGAGCACTGTGCGGTATGTTGAAGGCCCAGGCTTTGATCCTCAGCACCACTTCTTTCACAAACTGAAAAAAGATTCTTTGAATTTAATTTCTGTAGTCTGCACCCACAACATGCCAGATCTGTATGCTTGCCTGGGTCACAAAGGAGACAGCTAAGTCCCTCCTCTTGACTGTTGGGAGGTCACTGATGAAAACGTGCCTTTTCCCCTGTGTCAAGGTGATGCTTAAGCCTTGGCTGGTGCTCTCTCTCTGCATCAACTACTTCTACCCGTCTTTGACATGGGAACCTACATATGGCTTCTTTGTTCAGGGCCAAATATTTCTGTGATCCTTACCAATCCCAGCCTACTTATTCCAATACTTAAAAAAAATATGTTGTTTAGCGGCTCACCGTAAAGCCAGAACACAAAGCCTAGGACCATAAGACATCTACCTTTCCTAGAGTGTGAGCAAGACAGGATTCACCATTAGAGAGATAATTGACAATCTTCACCTATCCCACTTCAGCGGAGAGGAAAAGCATATGGAAAGCATACTGATATTTCTTTTAAGATATTGTTGAATTTTCAAATTCTCTTATATTCAATTCTTAAAAATTGTGGGATATTCATGGATGTCACTACAATAATCATTTTGTTCTCAGAATGCCATCTGTTATTCTACTATAGGAATAAAATCAAACCAAAGGTCCTTATAGAGCACAGGATAAATTTAATTTATACTAGGTAGCACTATTTTTTATATTTTTAAATAAAATGATCCAACACAATTCAGCAGTCCACAATAGTAGTGGGTCATCCACAGAGCCATTCATTGCTCAGTATATTAACATATCTTTACTTTATATACCTCCTTTTTATACTTTTCTACTGGTTGGGCAAGACCAAGATAAAGAAAGAGATATACTAGGTAGCATTAGAAATAAATGGATATTGATAAATTTACATGTCAGGTTTTGTTTTTCTGTTACTGGGGATTGAACTCAAGGCCTTGCACTTGCCAGGCAGGAGCATATGCCACTGAACTATCTCCTTAGATGATAGTGACTAATTTTATCATTAGTATATCCATCCCATATTTTTACAATAGTTCACTTTAGTTGGCTGTCCCTCCAATTTAGAGTAATTCCTTAAATGAACTAATTTGGATAATTCTATCTCTTCTGAGTCATTGAGGGTTGTATACATCCTCGAGGCCTTCCCTTATTCCTTACAGAAAATTTGGTGGGTAGCATTGTTGATTGTTTTGTGTCAATCTGACTATGATGAACTACATTTCTTAGAATTTGCTTTTCTTTACATTTCCAGAAGAAAGGAGCAAAGGAAACAATCTTACGTGAGCTTTGAATGCAAATGGCATTGTGACATTTTATAGCTTATGCACAGTGCTGTGAAGTCATTGGCTTAGCATGGGTTGATGGGCAGCAGCTGTGCCTATTATGATGCTACCTTTGCTGGCTCTTCCTCCAGCATGTGTGACCATGGGGTCCTGAACAATGGACCTAACTTCTCCTGGAAGATTCACATCAGGAAGGTCAGAAGAAGTGGGTGGCTGACTCTGTTGTGGTTTGTACTGTGTACACAGCTTATTTTTATTTTCCCTCTTTATATCCATCGTCCTTTCTCTATTTCCTGCCACAGACTTCAAGCTCCAGAATCAAATGTGACAGTAGATTTATAGAGACTACTTCACATACCCACATTTGCACAAAGTCAAACCTCTTCAGTTGAGTAGGTAAGTAGGTGCTGGGTAGGTGGGTGGATTGGTTGCCTAGTGGGCCTTTCAGCTTCAACCCAGCTTGAAACAATAACTCTGTGCCAAATATGTAAACTGATTTGTATAGGAATGAGCTCAAAGCTGGCAAAATCAAAGTCTTATCTTCTAAACTTATATCTTGTGGGGGAGATAGCTCAGTAGAATAAATGCTTGCCTGGGAAGCTCAAGGTCCTGAGTTCAATCCCCAGTACTGGGGGAAAAATACATTTATGTATTGTTTTTATTCAGTTTCATTTATCGCTCTTAGCTATAACATTAGCTTGTTGTTTTGTTCTTTTTACATGTCATTAAGGATCCAACTCTGTTTCTGGATCTCATATGGCCTTAAAATTGAGCATTTGGCACTGACAAATATGGTGTGTATATTTACATATTTTATTTTATTTTATTTTTCTTTTGACGCTGTGACTTAGAAGTTTATTAATGAGGTGACCTCATAAACAAACTGCCTGGTACATCAACAGAAAGTGAAGGAGGCATCAAGGCAAGCACGGGATGGTCTGGTAGCTTTCTTTTTTTTCCATTTATTTTTATTTTATTAAAATACAAATGTCAATCAGACAGTTTCAAGACACCTTAACCATACAGAGTTGATGAATCAATACATTGCAAACTGTTTTCATAATGCTTTGGTATTGTACAAGGTGCATACATGATATTATATTTACAGGTTTCTTTATAGCTGAATTATATCAAAAATTCAATAATTATTTACCTAGTGGATGACCATAGCACTAAAAGCCAACATAATATCCTGTCCAACCACAATTAGTGCAGATCTTGCCTATCATAGAATTATGTAGAAGCACAGCGTTATCTATCCCAACTGTACTGTCTATACACACACATCATGATTTTTTCTTTCTACAACCCTTCTTGTGTCTACACCTGTCAAAAGTGGGCACTCCATTGACATTCAACTACTTTAGGTGCTTGAACTCGACACCACAATCCAACACAGTCCAGCATTCTGCAACCATAGGGAGTTACTCAAAGAAACTGTCGGCCATATCCATTTACAGCTCAGCTTAATATTATGGGCTCACAATGTATACTTCATTTTTATACTTTTATACTTTTCTGCTGGATGGTTAAGACCTAGGTAGATCAAAACTTATATACCAATACATGAACTTTATATTTCCTATATGGTCATTGAAGTCTTCTCAGGGTTTATCTTGTAGTCCTGTACATTATTCTGTAGTTCCATTGTCTGTGTCATCCATGTGGATGAGTCACGGCCAATGCTTGACCAGATTGCTCTCTGTGAGAGCCTGAGAGAAAGTTTTCTCTTCATGTGACTCTCCCCAGGCACACTATAGAACTTTAATCTCTTTCCTCTGTGACTCCACAATCTCCTTGCTCAGAAAATTTGGAGCTCACCTGAGTCTCATGATATTGCAGTACAGGTTCTCCT
>PVKA01005105.1:0-93315 GCA_004027165.1 Ctenomys sociabilis
ATGAGAGAGACATTTAAGTACTAGTGAAAGAAGGGAAGGAGGGAAGGATGGAGGGAGGGAGGGCGGGAGGGAGGGAGGGAGGGAGGAAGGAAGGAAGGAAGGAAGGAAGGAAGGAAGGAAGGAAGGAAGGAAGGAAGGAAGGAAGGAAGGAAGGAAGGAAGGATAATACACATACAAGATAGCTAAGATAACGGTACTACTAATTTCTATTGATTATTGAAAGGAACAGTCAATGCTTGTTTTTTTACCAATTTTACATGCTTATACCTGGTAATATGAAAAACTACTTTGAAGATAACATTATGCAATATAACAATCATTGTTGATTTCCTATCATCTTGTCTTGAAATTCTATACCAATTTTAATGTTTCTTTTTTCTTATTTTTTATTTATTTTTTTTTTTAAATGACAGGAATCAAGCAGGTAAATTAGTATTGGACTAAAATTTGGTAGGGAGGATCCTGCCAGGCAGGGTTTCAAACTTTCTCTGCCTCCTCAAATACATGACATCTTTAGTAAATCATAGATGCTGCAGCTTGATCATGAAGACACCTAATAAAACTGTGGCCAACTTTTAAACTGATGTATCCCAGGTTAAATGGAAAAGGGAATCTGGACTAGGTTCTACAGAAATTACGCTGTTTGGACCTTGGGTCTATGGCTCTGTACAATGATTATTGTGAATAACTCGGGTAATTTTTCCCATGCACTTTATATGATTACAAATCTGAACATGTTTTCAGACATTTTTATTATTGTTGGAATGGCATTTTATTATGAATGCTTTTGCATTATCATTAATGAGAAAAGTGATGTTCCATCAAATATATAAGTATCTGACTAATTTGCTCCTTAGATAGCCACAAGAAATTCCATGGGTAAAAAATAGGACTTTAGGGGTCAGGGATTTAGCTCAGGGGTGCAGGCATTGTCTGACAAGCATGACGTCCTGAGTTCAGTGTCTACTACAGACAGACAGAGAGAGAGAGAGAGAGAGAGAGAGAGAGAGAGAGAGAGAGAGAGAGAGAGAACGCAAGCTCAACAAAAAGTAGGACTCTAAATCCAACTATAAAACAAGGTTCAGATCCAGATGTCTATTCGAAAAAAAAATTGAAAGTTTCATTCGGTTGTGGTGGTGTGTGCTTATAATCCCAGCCCTGAGGAGGCTGAGGCAGGATCACTGCCTCAGTTTGAGGCCAGCCTGAGCTACAAAGTGAGTTTAAGGCCAGCATGAACTGCATCATACAACTCTGTCTTTAAAAAAAAAAAAAAAAAATTTTAAATGAAAAATCGAAGTGCACAAGTTTCCTTTTTAAATTTCTACAGAACAAAAGGGCTATTACTATCACTGCCTCAGCAAGTTGGCATAACTGCGATGAGTTAAAAGTAAAATTAAGTTCAACAAAAGTAAAGTTAGGTTCAATATCACAGCAATAAAGCAGTTTCCATGTTTGGCAAGTTCAGTAGTTCATTTAGATCAGCTGATATTATAAATAAATGAAAATTAAATAGGCAGATCGTCACAGCATCACCAGAAACCAGTTAAGTCACTTAATCAATGTGCAAGAGGATTAACATCATTTCTAGAGTGAACTAACCAATCTCATCATTTCATGATTTAAGGAAAAAAAAAAAAAAAAAACCAGGTCTGTAGATTTCATGGGAGCTTGAAAGACTGGTACGCCAGGCCTCTATAAACTATTAAATACTCACCAGGACCCTACTATATTATTCAGTCCAAACCTAAGCATCTCCTATGAAAAGAAAGCACAGCTTCCTCCAGGGTAGCATACTCTCACTACACACCTTTCTTTTCTTTACATTATGTAGAAATATGCTATCCTATAACTGATTCTAGTTTTACTCTTTCTTTCATGTCCTACCCAAAAAAAAAAAAAAAAAAAAAAACCTAGTAGTCTTTCTCACTGACTAGGCAATCTTAAATGTCTCTGCAGTGCAGCCTAACAAAGATGTCATACAACTTGAGTTTTCTGTAGCTCAGTAGGATTCTGAAAGCTGCTAGAATCATAAAGAAGCACTTTTCAGGCATGGGACACCTCAGGCAACTAAATCCCCAGTGCACCATGAAAACATTCTTCAGGAATGAGACTGCCTGTTGCTCTGGTCCTCTAAATGACCAAACTGGATAAAAAGAAATCTAAAACTAAAGATTTTCATCTTCTTATTGTCTAATTTGCCTGCTAAGGCACTGAAGCAATTCTAGCAAGAGATAAGAAAGACTAATGGTATCATTATGATTAGTGGGCCAAACTATAAACAGAGAACGCTGGGACAGGCTTTCATTATGACAAGAAGAGAAATTACAAAGGAAGCTTTCTTTGAAGAGGCAGTGATTCTAAGTCCAAATCTAAAATGTCAAAGAAAACAGAAATCATTTCTGTTGGGATTCCTTTTGTGGCCTTGCACAAGTTAGCCTTATGGGACCTCACCTGATATCTACATCAGCAAGAGCCTGGCTCCATGTACTCTAAAAGGCCCTGACAATTTTGACACTCCATTATCTGAGCCGGTGGAAGGAAATTTGATTTAGGCACCCATCCAAGGGCTTCTTCCAAATTATTGTGGTCCTACTCACCATGAAATCTTTTGATTATTTCATCTGTTGGCTCAGCATAAGAAGAATAAAACACGTGAGAAACCAAACCTGCCATGAAATGGGGCAGCCTCTTTACCAAGATTTTTCAAGTAGCAAACAACAATTCCTAAACTTCAAAGCCACAACAGACCTATTCATTCACTCATATAAAACAAGTGTTTATGGCCTCCAAGGCATCGTGCTGCATGCTGGTGATACAAAAATGAATCAAACATGAAGCTTACCTTCAAAGGAGCAAAAGTCTAGAAACAGAGATGAGACATGTGTCTACAATGTGAAATGTAAGATGGTACTATAAAACAAAATATGAAGTGCTGTATGACAACTCAGCAGGAAAGATTCCTTCTGATACAAAGGATCTGAGGAAGCTGTGTGGAGAGGGTCCTTTCTACTTCAATATTAAAGAATAGGTAACACTTATACACAGATAAAGGAAAGGCATGATCCAGGTGGGAGGCAGAGCAGGAAAATAAAAAATGCATAAGCAGGTTTGGAAAACCACAATCCAGTCTGGTAAAATTGTGCCATGTCATTCAACCAGTGCACCACTCTGCTCTGGATAGCTCAAATCTTCAGGGGGCAGGGCTGTCCCATTTAACACTTTGGGTGACACCCTCTGAGTGTTCCCAGTAACATACATACAAAATACATTTCCAACCCCACTGCCCCAAAAAAGTATGAAAAGGGTATATGAGAAACAGTGCACAAATTTATATCATATCACAACACTTTTAGGAGCTTGTCCTTTTTTCTCTAATAGTGTAAGTGTAGGCACAGAATTAGAGGCACATTTCAGGAAGATCACTATGGAAGCCACATACAGAACTACATTAGAAAAAGCAAACAACTAGAATTAAGAAGGCCCGTTAGGAAGCTCTTATGATGGTAAAGACAAGAGGTAATTAGCATCTAAGCTGCTCAAAAGGTGTTCTGCTCAACAGCACATTGTCCAAACCACTTTTAAATGACTCCAACAACCTTGTACCCCTAGGTTTCATGATTTGCTCTCGTGTAATATGTCACTACCATTCATGTCAGAGAGAGAACAGATTTCTTTACATGCTCTAACAATTTCCCCACTTCTACCACTGCAAAGCTGAGCCAAGGGTTTTTGCAAAGAGAACTGTCCATGCAAGCATGTACATAATACCTTGCCATATTACACACAGACTAATTAGAAAGCACATTATTTGTTAGGGTATTAGCATAACAAATCAAATTAAAATGACACTTGAGAATAGGCCATTCAAAATGAAAGTGCAGAATATTAGTATAAGTCTTTCAATGGAAAAAAGCCAGCAGTGCTCAGCTAGGTGAGGTGAATATGTAGTAAATGGAAAGCTAAAGACTGCTCTCAGGTACCTTCTTATTTAAGGATCCACAGTGAGCTACTAAATAAGACAGAGGGGCAATAGTAAGTATTAAAGAACTACATAACATTTGAATATCCAATACACATAGATACTATGGGAACCACAATGAATATTCACATAGGCTAAGAATTCAGAAATAGCAACTTTTCACAGACAAGGAAATTAGAGCTCAAATAACTCTAAGGTTGATTACTATTAAATTACAAAAGTAGACTTGAAATGTAGGTCAGTCAGACTATAAACTGATTTCTTTTTATAGTCCAGAAATCACTATAGAATGACAAGGTAAGTATTTAGAAGACATAAATGAATGGAACAAAGGGGTGAAGAAATACCGTCAAGCCAGGTCAGAAAACATTAGGTGGGGAGCAAAGAGGAGAAGGGAAAACTGCATGCAAACTTCTGAGAAAGCTCAACAGAGCCACTAGGGTGAGAAATGGCCACCATAAAGAAAAGAGGGCCTCATTTTAGGCAGTCTTTAGTAGCTTTCAGGTAAAGGTAGAGCACAGATCCAGGACAACAAAAACACAGCAACTCTCATGGAATTTGTGAAATTCAGCATGAGTTTCTTGCTCCCAAGTCTGTGTTACCAGGCTAAACTCATGTCCTCTAACAATCCTGTAATACTTTTTAAGGTGCTTAGAATCAAACCCATGCTAGGGAACTGATCTACCAGTGATTTATAGCCTCAACCCCCATATCCTTCCTAATGGACAAGTTTAGCTATTCTTCCTGAGAGCTTTTAGTGTTTATCTCTGCCAACTCTAAGATGATATTTTGCATACAATGTTAAGCTATATCCATCAAAGAACCATACAGCCTTTTCTAAGTCCAATCCATCCTTCACTCCCTCCTTAGTGGAATAAAGCTTCCTTTGCTCTGGAAAGTACGGGCTGTGCAGTGAGCACTTGCCCATACGAAGAGCGCCAACAACTGTGATTTCCTCTAACAAGCTGGGTCACTGGGTACCTTCTTAACCTAATAGTTATAGAACTCATTGTTTGTGAGTGAGAATGAAAAGGGCCCTAGTGACTGAAAATCACTGAAAATCTGAGAAAAGTGTGCAGCAGACGACAGAAGAAATGTATCACAATGCTATGGGTGACAACAAGAGTAAAGAGGAATGAGATTTCCCTGAACCCACAGATCCCAAAGGGTAAAACACCATGATGTTCTTAAAACTAATTGGTCCCTGAGCAGAAATTTCTGCTCTGAGTGGGAGTTAAATGGGATTGAGTTGTAGCCTGCATAAGCCTTAAGTGAGGCATGTGTGCACAGCCCCCATGACTTCACTCCTGCTGCTGGCATTTCCACTTGAACCTCTGACCAAAAGAACTGCTTACAATTTCATACCTTGCACTTAAGTCTCCAAACACATGGTCATCAGCACCATGGCCCCCCAAAAGGTCCCTCCGTAAGTATTTCACTACATCTACACACACACACAGGTGCCTTCACATTCCTGTATTTTACCTGCTACATTACTCCTGAGAACCACATGAAAAGAAGGAAAGGGCAGAATATTTGCTGGATAACAGGAAAATTTTATAGAAGTATTTGTTTTAACCAGGAAATGGCTTACTGCATACTCTGACCTCCATTATATAAAATGTCACCAAGCACACTCATTTTCTAATTTAGAAGACTACACTACTGCATATATTCTCTAGTTTCTTGAAACAACGAATGGATCTGAAGTGAACCAAAAAAATATAAGTAAACTTTAGTTTCAATGAATAATCAATGTTGACACATAAAAGTCAAAAGAAAAACTCTAGCAGCTCCATTTGTTAGAACAATTTCAAAGAGCTACGCCACAGATATAAGGTCAGCACTAACACATTAACTGCTCAGATGCTTTCAGATTCTATCTTGGAATTAACAACAGAACAGGAAGGAGACAAGGATGTCATGCTGGTCACAAGTAATTTTAAAAGGAAGTTTTAAATGATGCAGTGATGTGGGACCCCAACCACCATTCTACAAAGATAGATTGTTTTCTAAAAGAATGTTCTTGTTTCATAGCACTGCAATAAATATCCATGTGCGTCAGCCTTAAGCATTTAACAAATGAGTAAATGGGGTAGGGTAGAGAAGGAAAGATTGAAGAAGTTAAGACCAACTATGGAAAATGATTAACTTTCAATATAAAATGGTCATAAACAGAGACAAGATGTATTCAACATTAAAATAATTCTGCAAGAATGAAATGTGTAACTTTGGTATGGCGCCACCTACCTATAATCTCAGTACTCCAAAAGCTAAGGCAGGATAACTACAAGTTCAAGTCCTACCTGGACAACTTAGTGAGATTCAGTCTTAAAAATAAATGTAGGTCCAGCAAGATAGGTCAGCAATCGAAAGTGCCTGCTTAGGCAAGCACAGGGATTGCAGTTTAATTCCTGGCACCACATGCTGTGCCAGGCCCACCCCAAAGGTAGGCTGAGCTGGCCACCAAAAAAAAAAAAAAAAAAAAAGTGAAGGGGTAGGGGAGATAGTGCGGTGATGTAAGCATCTGCCTAGTAATTGCAAGGACCCAAGCTCAATTCCCGGTACTGCATGACACACCAGTCCCAGAACCCTGCATGTGCCGTACTGGCCCCCAAACTGGGCACGGTGGCACACAACTGTAACCCCTATGCGGGGGAGACTAGGATAGGAGGATCATTGCAAGTTCAAGCTGCAGAGCAAGACCCTGTATCAAATCAAACTTTTAAAAAATGTGAAGGCTTTGGGTTCAATTCCTACTACTATTACACCCACACCCACACCCACACCCACACCCACACACACACACACACACACACACAGAAAGAAGTTATTTTTAAAATAAAATAAACACATGTAGAAAACTATATACTAAAAGCCTTCTTAAAAAAATATTCAAGAATTTAGGCAATAAAACAATCTGTTGCTTTAAAAGGAAGCAAAGGAGATGAAACAAAAATGGGGGAAAAAAACTTTTTTTTTTAAACCATCTCTGCTGATAAACTTCCTTAAAGAATTTAAAATGTTCATGTTTACTACTCTTAAAAAATTAAAGTCCAACACTCATTCATGTTCAAAATCCTTCAGAAAATTGAAACAGAAGGCCTCTACTTCAACTTGGTAAAAGCCATCTATGACAACAAATGGCTAATATAATTCTAAATGGGGAAAAACTGAAATCTTTTACTCTTAGATCTGGTACAAGGCAAGGATGTCCTCTATCACCCCTCCTGTTCAATAATTTTGGAATCATTAGCTACAGCCATAAGACAAAAGGGAGAAATAAAAGAATAGGTAAAGAAGAAATTAAATTACCACTATTTGCAGATGGCATGATACTTTACTTGGAAGACCCAAAAAACTCCACCAAGAAGCTACTAGAATTGATACACAAATTCAGCAGCATAGCAGGATACAAAGTCAATACTCAAAAGTCAATAGCCTTTCTCTACACAGATAACAAACACACTGACAGGGAAACTATAGAAACAATACCTTTTTACAATAACACAGCAGAAAATGAAAGATCTTGGAATTCATCTAACTAAACAAGTTAAAGATCTTTTCATGGAAAATTATAGTACTCTGAAAAAAGGTATCATAGAGGATTTCAGAAAATGGAAAGATATACCCTGCTCCTGGATAGGAAGATCCAATATTGTAAAGATGGCCATAGTCCCAAAACTGTTGTAAAGATTCAATGTAATCCCTATCACACTACCAACAAAATATCTCCTAGACCTAGAGAAATCATTCTTACAATTTGTTTGGAACCAGAAAACACCTAGAATAGCAAAGGCAATCCTGGCCAACAAACAAAAGTAAGGAGGCATTACAATTCATGACTTGAAATTATACTACAAAGCTACTATGATAAAATCAAAATGGTACTGGAAACAAAATAGACCTAAGGATCAATGGAATAGACTGGAAGATTCAGAGGCCCCTAAGAACACACTCAACCACTTGATCATCGACAAAGGGACCAAGCACGCTTACTGGACGAAAGTCAGCCTCTTTAACAAATGGTGCTGGAAAAATTGGCTCTCCACGTGTCGAAAACTAAAACTTGACCCAGGTCTATCACCATGCACTAAGCTAAAGTCAAAATGGATCAAAGATCTTAACATTAAAAGAGACACTCGATCTCCTGGAAGAGAAACTCTTTAAGGGTAGGCAAAGAGTTCATGAACAAACCTGTATCCGCACGGAAAACACTTGAAAGAATTAACAACTGGGACCATCTGTTATTGAGAAGTTTTTGCACGTCAAAATAAATTACCATCAAAGTGAAAAGACAACCCACGAAGTTTGAAAAAATCCTAGCTCATAAGCACTCAGACAAGGGTCTGCTCTGTAGAATTTATAAAGAACTAAAAAATATAAGGGCTCCTAAATTTAAAGACCCAATCCAGAAATGGGCATCCGAGATGAACACACACTTCTCAAGGACGAAATTAAAGAAGCGAATAAATATATGAAAAAATGCTCGATATCACTAGTCATCTGTGAAATGCAAATTAAAACAGCGCTGAGATACCATCTCACTGCAGAAAGAATGGCTATCATAAAGAAATCAACCAACAACAAATGTTGGAGAGGTTGTGGGGAAAAGGGAACTCTTCTCCACTGCTGGTAGGAATATAGACTGGTACAACCATTATGGAAATCAGTGTGGAGACTCCTGAAGAAACTGGGACTGGAAATCCCATTCAAGCCAGCTATACCCCTACTGGGAATTTTCCTGGAGGTACTGAAAACATCTTATCATAGGGATATATATGTAGCTATGTTTATAGCCGCACCATTAGTGATAGCAAAATCTTGGAAACAACCAAGATGCCCGTCACATGAGCAATGGTTAAAAAAAAAGTGCTGTTTTTATACAATAGAGTATTACTCAGCTGTAAAGAATAATAAACTCAAAGCCATCATACTTAAGTGGTTGTAATTAGAAGACATACTTATAAGCAAAATAAACCAGACCCACATGTGCAAATATCATATAGTCTCCCTAGTATAACTCAAAAGAAGAACTGCAAATAGAAATGTATAACACAATAAAAAGGAAAGTGAGAACTTGAGGTTTCGACAATGAGGAGAGGGCAAGGAGAAACGCTGAGAAACATGACAGAGGCAAGACCATTCACTTATACACACTAGATGGATAAGACAATGATCCTGAGAAATATCAGGAGATTTTTTAAACTAGCAGTTAAGTGGAAAGATTCTCACCCCAACTATCTATATATACTGTTGTCAGTGAACCAAGTGACTACACTGAATTTAACAAAGAATAATAGAAGGGTCACACTCCAAATGCCTGCCATTCTGGTCTTCTAAATATGTACTTCTTGTCATGACATACCAGCTATCACTACAGTGCTCAAGGATAGTAAATGAAAAATAAGACAAAAAAAAAAAAAAAAAAAAAAAAGTCACAAGACAGTCATGCTGTCTAGAATGCTACTATGTTGTATATGGATGGATTTCTAAATAACTACGTAAATATATGTAAGTGTTCATTCCTATTTAAAAAAAAAAATTAAAGCCAGGCACAAGTGGTATTTGTGCCATTAATCTCAGCACTTGGGAGGCTAAGACAGGAGTTCAAGGCCTGCCTAGGCTACAAAGTGAATTCAAGGCCAATCTGAATTGCTTAGTGAAACCCTGTCTCAAAAAGACAACAGACAGACTGACCGACCGACCAACCAAAAACCTAGAATAAAAGAATAATCAGGGAACAGTACAATATCATAATGCACTATATGGTTCTATGTACAAAAGTGCAGTAACTTAAATGCTAAACTTTTGTTTTCAGCCGATGAAAACTGGCTAAAATGAGGAGGGGCATGCATTTAAACCTATCTAATATGTTAGATAGGCTTCTATCTAACACACTGGATAACAGGCAGTAAAAAACAGTGTTCCTGTATGAAAGCAAACAATTGCTCCAACTTACAGCCTCCTAAGGGGTTTTAGAAGGAATGGAATGGGTTTTAGGAAACCACGGCGATGTTCCTAGAACCTTGATTTGGGTTCATAGCATGAAACTCTTCTAGGGAGAATAGTGCAGTGCAAAGAAAGAGGACCTCTGGGACCTGCCAAGGATCTCCTTTAGCAGATCTTGCTAAGTCCTAGAGTGTGGAAAGAATGCCAACCAGCAAAACACCATCAAGAAGGGTTAGAAAGAACAGAGCCAAAACATTCCTGAGATCTGCTCATTCCTCTGCATGATTACTTGCTTGAGACAAGAAAACATTAACACAAATACTTAGACACAAGAAATAACCAAAAATTAAAAGGACTATCTATTGACACACATTACAATATGGATGCTAAGGTTAAAAAAAAGTCAGTTATTTATTTTTTTAAATATACCTGTTTCATTCTATTTATAGAAAAACCCAGCAAAAGCAAACTAATGAACAGTGACAGAAAGAGATCAGTGGTTAGGGTCTGCACAGGACAGTAAGAGGAAAGGAATACAAAAGGACACATGAAGCGAAAAGCAGAAATACAAATGGAAACGCACAACAACTAAAAACAATTGAGTCAGATAAGGTAAAGTGAATGGCATATGCTGCAGGATACTAATCAGCTTTTCTTCTGGATGGTTAACAACCTAAGCTCACAGATCAAAATTGGAGAAATAGAAGAGGCACAAGGCCAGCCAACATTTTGGCTCTAGCCTTTCAAGGTCAGCGAAGACTCAGGACATAGGAGAACCTGTACTGCGACATCATGAAACTCAGTTGAGCTCCAAATTTTCTGAACAAGGAGATTATGGAGCCACAGAGGAAAAAGATGGAATTTCTATAGTGTGCCTGGGGAGAGTCACATGGAGAGAAAACCTTCTCTCAGGCTCTCACAGAGAGCAAACCGGTCAGGCATTGGCCGTGACTCATCCACATGGATGACACAGACAAAGGATCTACAGAACAAGGTACAGGACTACAAGATGAACCCTGAGGAGACTTCACTGACCTCATAAGAAACAAAAATTACATGTTTTGGGATATAGTTATTGCTCTATTTAGGTCTTCACCATCCAGCAGCAAAGTATAAAAATGAGGAATACACCGCGGGGCCATAATAATATGTTGAGCCCTAAGTTAGTTGAACGACAATGAAGTGCCCATCTTTGACAGGTGTAGACAAAGGAAGGGGTATAGAAAGGAAGAATCATGATGTGTGTGTGTGTGTATGGACAGTACAGTTGGGATAGATAACACCGTGCTTCTACATAATCTATGAGAGGCAAGATTTGCACTAATGGTGGTTGAACAGGATAATACGTCGGCTTCTAGTACTATGGACAACCACTAGGAAAATAACAAGGTAGAAAGTATTAATTATTGAATCTTTGATATAATTCAGGTATAAAAAATAAGATATGCAAACAGTACACTCTCTTAATTTACTGATAAGAGACATATGCTATAGTAATATCTGTAAGTATAATATCATGTATGCACCTTTTATGATACCAAAACATTATGAAAACAGTTTGCAATGTATTAATTTATCTAATCCATCTTGTCAAGGTATCTTAAAACTGTCTCATTGATATTTGTACTTCAATAAAATAGAAATTAAAAAAAATTAATAAACTTCACTCATGAAATTATGTAGGTCTGGCAATGAGAGCTTCTCATCATATATGATAACTTCTTAGGTTTTTGTATTTATTTTCATAATTAAAAATTCTTCTCCATCTTCAAAAAAAAAAAAGGACACATGAAAACTTCTCTGGCAGTAATGAGCATGTTCACTGTATCTTGTTTGCAATAATGGTTTCATGGTTGTATGGAGTTCTCAAAACTCATTAAATGGTATACTTTAAATATGCTTTGTTTTCTTACAACATCAATAAAATTTCATTAACAACTTAAAAAACAGATGACATGTCAACAGTTTTAAACAAATTAACATGTACATATTGGTTGAAATCACATAAATGGTACAGAGGTTTGCTTTTAATTACGTTTTAAAAAAAGCTTGATACCAGTTTAGTCAAATCAAAAGGCCATCCTTAGACACTGACCACTCTCAAGCCAAAGCTGTGCAGGCATCAACATGAAACAGATACATGGAAAACCGGCAGCTGTTCAGAAAAAGGTACAAGTTCAGAGATGAAAATGTTTTTCTAATTCCACTTTTGCAACCAGGGATCTCAGGTCCCTGGCCTCTTGGGTCTATTTGCCCTTCCTTTTCCTCACCACTCCCAAGCAAACCATGGGAGGCTATTCTTGGAGAACAGAAAAAGGCTTTCTTCAATCAAGGCTGGTTTTGAGGAGCCAGAGGGGCCTCGGCTTGCTACAAATCACCATTTTGCTCTATTCGGGTGTGCAAGGATCTTTTATACAGTGAGGAAGACAGGAAAAGGAATACAAGGAGAAAGCCAACAGTTCCAAGCTTACTCTAGCCCACCTGGTCCTTTTCCATTCCCTCCCTCCTCTGTGGAAGAGGACTGCACCCCAACCTCCTGGTGCCAGCATCTGCTCGTTCTGTGTTCTCATCTGGACTGAGAAGAGCAGGTGTTCTCATTTATTCCCCAAGTCTGGGGAAATCTGGAGAAGCCACTTCTCTCTAGAGGAGGAAAAAAAAAAAATCTAACTTTTAACGTTCTATTCTGCCCTAGTGGTCACGCTCCTAGGGTGAAACATGACAGGAAGCCTATACACAAGACAGACTGTTGTTTGAGAATTTGTGCTGGCTAACAATATCCCAAAACGCTAGTTCTTTTGTGTTATTCAAAATAGTCAAAGCAAAATTTAGAAAATTTAAATCAGTACCCTTGTCCTATGCAATGTTCACATTAAAAACTGTGGTTTTGGAAGGCTGAGGAGATAGCCTGAGGTCTAAGAGCCTGCCTGGCAAGCACAAGCAATCAGGCTCAATCCTGGCACCACAGGCCGCGCCAGCCTTGGGGGCACCGAGCTGGCCACGAAAACTGAGCACGGTGGTGCTCGCCTGAGATCCCACTGCTGGGAAGTGGAGGCCGGAGGGTCACTACAAGTCTGAGGTGTGCAGCGACTCTATACCACATAAACAGACCTTGTTTTGGTTTGTTGGTTATTACTGTTATAAAAAGGAAAGCCAATCTTAATCATAAAATGTAAACTATAAATAGAAGGAGTTTGTTTTTAAGAACTGCCAAAACAAACAGGATGGCTTAAAACAACAGGAATTTATTCTGGCAGAGTTTAGACCCAAAAGT
This sequence comes from Ctenomys sociabilis, assembly GCA_004027165.1. Lineage (NCBI taxonomy): Eukaryota > Metazoa > Chordata > Mammalia > Rodentia > Ctenomyidae > Ctenomys > Ctenomys sociabilis. The sequence goes on from PVKA01005105.1 coordinate 13,203, forward strand.
CTGAAACCAAGATGCTGACAGGGGCATGCTTCCGCTGAGGCTCTGTGGAGAACCCTTGTCTCTCCTGCTTCTGGCGGTTCTCAGCAGACCTTGGCAGTCTTCCTCTGGAGCAATATCCTCAGCCCACCTTCTTCACAAGGCTGTTTTGGTTCTGTCTGTCTCTGCCATGCTTTTCTTATGAGGACGCTAGTCACTGGATTTAGGGTCCACACTAAACCAATATGAAATGATCTGAATCTGATTATACATAAAAACTCTTCTAAATAATGCCACATTCACGGGTAGAATTTTAACAGATCTTCAGGGAATGACACAGCTCTACTTACAGTGGGGTTTTCTGAGTAATATGAACGAGAGTCCAGGGACAACCGCAAGAAATAGCTTCACCTCTAGATACCAGTGAGGACCATTCCACACTGAATGAAGAAACCTCAACGTGGCTAGCCAAAACTCAAAAACCAATTGTCATTTCTCTTTCCTAATTTCACAATTAGATTTGCAATAAACATTCCTGATCTTTATTCCACCTCCACTTCCTCTCATTAACTAGTTTCAATTTTCAAATATATTTAACATTTCAAATACACTTGAATTTTTGGGCTGAAATTCTATTTTTATGACAAGAAAGAAGAAACAAAGAAATTTTTAAAAGTCAGAAGTGATTTGTTTTGCGCTTTTAAAGCACTGTTTCACTCTTTGACATAATATGTGACCTTTAACATAATGTGTTTGTGTAGACACGCACACACATCCCTATGGAAAAAAAAGTGTTCCATGATGAGGGTTATAAAAAGCAAGTGAGGGCTGGGGAGATGGCTCAGTCGAATAAGCACTTCCCTGGCAAACACAAAGGCCTGAATTCAATCCCCGGTTCCGCATTAAAAACAAAAAAAGCAAGTGAATCTCAAACTGGCTTTTAAACTCAGCGTGCACAATCCAATCCAATCAGATAAGATTATCATAACCTGGCAAATAAAAGTGTGGCGTCTATACTCCAGAATTTCATATGGAAACAAAGTTAAGTTCCATTATTAAATAATGACATACATTTACAAATAGAAATTAAATGATCAGACTCATTATGGTAATAAAAAAGAAATTCAAGACAGAGATATAAATCATCTGAGATTAAAATAAAATCTCAGGGACTGACACTTCAGTGACAGATGACTGAGGATTCAGCCTACTCCTAGAGCACAAACATCAAGCAAATGTCTCTAGTTCATAGGATCTGTTTGCAAGACAGTAGAGATGTTTGTTTAGCATATCCCTTGGTAATTAAGAAAAACAGAAGTGACATGTTTCATAATAATGTGTTTGTTTTCAGGCAGTATGAAATCAAAAGAAAGTGTAAAAATGGCCCTTTACATACCCATTTTACATTCATCATTGTGGTGCCACAGAAGAGAAACTGAACATTTTTTATGGTTTATGATAAGAGCAAAACATGGTTATATTTTAGATTTAGATCTGGCATAAATATTAGATCTAAGATGCTCCTTTTTTTCCAACTCAAAAAATTATAATGCTTAAGACGGAAGGAAGATCGCAAAGACACGAGTAAAAAATTAAAGGACTCGCCGGGCGTGGTGGTGCATGTCTATAATCCCAGCACTTGGGAGGCTGAGGCAGGAGGATTGTTGTGGGTTTGAGACCAGCCTGAGCTACAAAGTGAGTTTGAAGCCAGCCTGAACTGCACAGTGAGACCCTGTCTCAAAAAAAAAAAAAAAAAAAAAAAAAAAAAAAAAAAAAAAAAAAAAAAAAAAAAAAAAAAAAAAAAAAAAAAAAAAAAAAAAAAAAAAAAAAAAAAAAAAAAAAAAAAAAAAAAAAAAAAAAAAAGACAAAAAATTAAGGGACTTACACTGAAGCATCTCGCAATAACTGAAGGCACAAAGACTATCTTCACCATAATGTGAGCACAGAAATATTCTTACAAAATGAGTAAGGAAATATTAAACCTCTGTTCACATGGAAAAAGAATAATTCTTGTGAGGTCCTTAAATCTAATTTTGACTTGTCAGAAAAGACACAAACTCTCAAGTCTCCGCCAGGTCCAGATCTCTAAGAGTCAAGGACATAGCAACTACTCTTCTTTCTCTTGGTGAAGGTAAACAGCATTAAATCTAAATGAGTTTTCCCTAAAATATAAGCTCTTTCCCCCTCCTTTCAGTGTCCTTCTGCAGCGTTACATAAATTATCCAACAGGCAGGACAACACCAATGCTGAAGCCTAAACAACACATGTCTTTTTAAAGAGATGACCAGGCCAGAACCAAAGGAACTCAAGTGTTTCAAGTCTGCTGATCACTCTTCCAAGTCAACAGGAACAGTGAGAGAAAAGGATTAGAACAAAGTAATATGGCAACAGAGCCATCATATTTACCTGAATGCGAGACTCCCCTTTAGGACCCATCATTTTGCCACATGCTACTACTGTTACACCAGTCGGGGGTTGTGGAGGGAGAGACAAATTCACAGCAGAATAATTTTATTGGCAAAAACTACCATATACTATTCCTCCTCTACATTCATCACACGTGATTCCTATCAAGTATAATCCATCTACATGCAAGTGCACCTCTGATAGTTTTAGCATCTAGTGTGGGAACCACATGGAAAAGCATGAACAGAGAAGACTCCCACCATGCTTACAGCTTAGCCAACCATTTAAGTCACTTTCACCAATACAAGAAAAATCTAAAAGCTTAAATTTGGTCCTGTAGGAAACTAACTGTACAGTCAGAAACAGCCTGTGGCACCCAAGCTAATCATTTTCTTCGCCATCAAATCAGGGTGAAAAACAATCAGAAGGCAAGTAGCAGAGACACACAGGCCCTAGCTCTGCTTGATGTACGATCCTGTGACAACATGATCAACAAGAACCATTTCTCTTACACCCAAATACTATGTCCAGATGTCTTTCTGGTGCCTGGAAAAGATGCTACATCATGACAGCTGTTTGGTGCTCTCATGCTGAATAGTTGTATTCTGACCAGACACATGCTTTGACCAATAAGGCATCAATGCAGTCATAAAGAAAACATTACTAAAAAGAATTATGGCCACTAAAATTAAAAATTAGCAACCTTCTCTGATTTTTTTTGTCTGCTTAAGTCACAGTAAATAAGGGGCAGTTTTGCAGAAAAATGATAAAGGGACTGCTGCACTTTATGTAATTAACCAATAAGCACACACAAGCAATTAAGTGTATAGCATGAAATAGCAATAAGCATTCAGCACAACACAAATTACTCAAAACATTCATTTTACCACACTTTTTTAATTGAAAGAACTGGTGACCCAGATAAAGCGGCAAATGGAAAAATCAAGTGAATTCCAACAGTAAAATACACTGGTTACAAGTACAGCTTTTGGGATAGGCCTGGGTTCTATTCCCAAGAGTTCCATCTGCCAGCTGTTTGACTTTGTGCAAGTGTCTTAAAGCTTCCAACCTTGAGTTTCCTAACATGCAAAATAAAGATAATAAAGCCTTCACCTTATATGGCTTTGACTTTGAAAGCAATCAAACAGCACAGGTAAAGTTCTTGGCTCAGTGCCTGGCACTGGGTCAATGTGAAAAATGTTATATGCTATTTATCATCAGTACCAGTGATAGCAGTAACAAGCTATGCAATTCTTCAACCTTCACACTTCTTCCTTCTTCTCAGTTTCTTGTGTATACTTTGTACACTTCCCAAAGCACTTTTATACCACCCTTTAATGTTCACTTGTATTTTATCCTGATTCACCCACCCACCATTCCCATCTATCTTCAGAAACATCTTTGAACACCTTTGATAACTAACACAGTGCTGAAAAATATTTAAGTGCTATAGAGGTGCTAAAGAAATTACTTGAGCGCTGAATGAACAAGGGATGAATGAACCTAATTGCTGGTTTACCTCTGGTATTCACTGCCTGTCACAGCGAACGCTGCTAAAGAGGAGTGGCACAAGCTGGAAGCCTAGGTGGCAGCAAGAGGACCCCAAGTATTTCCACTTCCCTCCATTCAGAAAGATGAATCTACACAAATGCTTCAATTCAAAGGAGACACTAATGTGTGCTTTTGTGGAGCTGTGCCAGCCTGACCCATAAACATCTTTATCAGGAAGAGTCAAAAATTATTTAATTCATTACAATCCTAAAGTTTAAAAAGAGAGGATTAAGAGTTCCACACTCTAGTAATGGGCCACAAAAGGGCACAGTTTCAGTTAATTCAACTATTTCCACAATAGAAAATGCATAAAGAAAATAATGCGGATGCATATATAAGGAATTCTTTATTTAATGTATACAGAAAAATAACCAGGATTTTAAAGAAGATTGTACCAAGATGACATAAGGGAAAGAAAAATACATTTCGAAGAACCCTAATCAAGAACAACATACATGCAATAAATTGACCCAGATAAGGAAAGGTAGCTGGTCAGAGTATACCTGACAGATACACTAAGCCAGCAAAAGAAGTAACCAGAATTATCTGTACAGGCTGCCAGAGACCAACCAAAACAATCCTCTAAATTGAGCAGCAACTCAATATTCTAGTTAGAAGTCACCATACAATGACACCATGACTTCAACAGAGCTCAGGAAACACGTTTGCACCTTGCCCTGTGGCAAAGACAAATACCCACCTTCCTAACCTGTAGACAAACAGAGCAGGCAGGCTTCTGATTAGATGCCATCCTGTGGAAGCCGAGTTTAGCTGGTTAGCACTGTTACCTAAAGGGATTAGAGAGAGAGAGAGAGAGAGAGAGAGAGAGAGAGAGAGAGAGAGAGAGAATAAGGGCCAGCCAAACAGCTCAGCAGATTAAAGCACCTGCTTGCAGGTGCAGGGGTCAGGGTTCAATCCCCAGGCCTGTAGTGCTGGCCTTGCCCCTGGGATGCTCTGAAACAGCAATTGAGACTGAGTGTGGTGGTGCACGCCCTGCAATCCCAGTTGTTGGAAGGCTTAAACAGGCAGATCACTACAAGTCTGATCTAGTAGTGAGACCCTGAATACCCTGTAGATCCTTCCCTAAAAATACAAAAAATAAAAATAAAAAATAAGAGCAAATAGAAGGACTAAAATTGAAAAAAAAAAGCTTTTGTAAATGGGAAGGGGAAAAAGGGTTGGGAAGGCAAATAAAAAAACAAGATATTATGTACAATAAAAATGAGGTACATAAAGTAAAGCCATATTAATATGCTGAGCTGTGAAAGACTCCAATCAACAACTTCTGTGGATAACCTACTGCTATTGTGGACTGCTGGACTGTGTTAGATCATTTTGCTGAATTCAGACACTTATAGTACTTAGATGTCAATGGAATATCCATATCTGACAGGACTAAACAAAAACAGGGGATACAAAGGAAGGTCCATTCTGTATCTGTACATACAGTATAGTTAGGATATACACTTCCTTTCGCAGAAATCAATGAGAAGAAAGATTTGTTCTAATAGTGCTTGGACAGGATTCTGGTCTATATCTTGTAATATGGATAATCACAAAGAAGGTAACCATGTACAAGGTATTAACTATTGAAACTGTCCTATTAATCAGCTTTGAAAATGTCTTATTGCTATTTGTTTCTCAATAAAATAAAAAAAAAAGATATTAAGTACAGGTACAAATCTATTATGTATGTTTCCTGTCTAATGTTTCCAGGCCCCCAAAAAACAAACTCAAGCTCACTCTCGTGACCACACCTAATTCTACAACTGCAGGTGACTTTTTCCAACAGCAGAATCAAGGACTCATGTATCTCCAGTTCAATTTCCTAATAGTTATGGAAATCATGTGACATTTATTTCTCCAGGGGCAATTTACTATAAATTCCGGGTGCAATGAAGACAAAGAATTTACCATACATATGTATTTAACTTCAACTTGTATTAACCACATTCTCTTTAAAAAAAAAAAAAAAAAAAAAAAAAAGGTAGGTGAGGGGTAGGGAAGGTAGGAAAAATTGCTTATATTCCATTAAAAAAAAATTCCATTTCCATTTTTAAAAAAAATTGACTGTACACTGTTCCTGATCTTAGACAGTGCACCTAACTAGCCAGAAACACTCGATTTTATCTAAATGACACTAAGTGGGCTTCAGGGTGATTTCCGCTGTATACAGTCTTCCTCTCATACACTGCTTTGGAGTCAAGGACCCAGAAGGGCAGAACTCCACTCTAGATTAAAAGCCGCAGCTTCCTAAGTGCTGAGCTACAGAGACTATAAACACCATCAGTGCAAGTCTGAAACCTGACTTCATTAAAAGACAAGATTCATAATTTCCAAATTCTTTAGACAGTACTTGTCTTTGGTCTGAAAATATTCCTCAACTATAAAGATCACAGAAGACCTCCCTATTGTGTAAGAGCCTACAATGATTCCATTCAGGTGGTGACACTGACAGGGCCACTGTCCCAAATGATGATAAACCTACAAACAAAGCCAGCTTGGGAACTGTCTTGAGTCACTGAGTGCACCCCAGAACCGTTCTTGGCTCTTCTAATCCCTCGGTAATCTTCTCCTACCAAACAGGCATACTCTGCCTCACAAGTTTGTTGTTATAAGGGAAAAGTATGAATTCCTCTGAGAATAAACAGTGAACAAGATGGGAAAGAGTCAGTGAAAAGGGAGACTTTCATTAAAGTCTGAGAACACACTCTAATAAGGAAAGATGACGGTTGACAGGCTGTTAATGAGGTGCTGCGAGACAACCATGGCAGCCCATCCCTGACAGCCATTCCAGCTCAATACATGTCCCAGAGTATGTGGGTTGGGGAAATGTAGTATATTCAATTATGTGGCCTACTTTTACCAAAAAATCCTCTACCATGCTGATCCCTGGAGCTGCCAGATATGTATGGAAAGGCACTGAATTCTCTTCAGTTGGGTTTCAGACCATGCATACATAGGTGGCATTAATTCTGTAGACGTGTTTACTCTGTACCTCCCACTTACAAACCAAAACCAATGCTTCAAGGCCTATTGAAAATTGCAGGTTTTAAAGGCAATTTCAAACATAAAAACAAAAAGCCATACAGATTTGGCTTTACTCAGACCTAGGATATACCTCAATCACAGAATTAAAGGAAATAAATATTTCCTGCTATTGATTTCTTAGAGTGAGGGAGAAAGGGAAATTGATGGAATTAAAGACCCCATATGATGCAACTATACAGGAAAACTGTGTTCTTCTGGTCTCTAGCATTGATCACTGAAGAGAACTAATAGATGCTAAAATCATTATTAGAACCTAAGAGTTATTAGAACCTCATTAGCAAAGTCCAATTACAGACAGAAAGTCAAGCTATTTTAGCTGAACATTCTTACCAATGGAAAAAATAGAGCCTTCTTAATCACTTTCATTATCAAAACAGACTCCCTGCTGGAGCCTTTTAATTGGAAGCGTACTATTAAAGATATTTGCATTTTATCAAACTATATTGACAGGACTAATAGAAATAGCTTCTAGCTCCTAGATTCATACCTTCCAAATATGTGATGGCAGCTGGGGTGATACACTGTAACAAGACAGAAAGACCAGGACAGACCAATAGGACACTGGGCCCCTGCATGCAAATATCTGAGTGGAATCTCGCCACACTATAAACCAGCCTTTCTCTTTATCTCTACTGTGTTAAAAGGAGAGAATAGTACCAGGCTGTTCTATGTATAAAATGGCCAAGGATAAACTGTTGTCATCGGTTAATAAATGAACAAAATCAGAAACAATGCAGATGAGTATGTGGCAATGAACAGTTTTGCATGCTAGACTATCTGAGGCTTCCATAAACATCTCTCTCTTCCCACCTTTCTAACATAGACCATCTCTAGACATGCCGGGTGCTTACAGTGTTATTGCCATGAGCTCTATTTTGTTATTTATAGAGGCTATAAAAGTACACAGCACTTTACAAACCACAGAACATAAGACACTAGAGCCTGGAGGAACTCAGCCTAAATTAGACAGGGACAAAATGGTAAGGAAAATATTGAAAACAATTATATGAATTTTTGGGTTTTTTTTTTTTTTTTTTAAAAGACTAATAATAGTGATAATGTAGGAGGAAGTTCACACAAACCAAAATCAGCCCAGTGGTAATTCAACGCCTGAACTCCTGGCATTGACTTATTCTGTTTGGGCTGCTGTAAAAACACCTGAGATTGGAATGCTTATTTAAAAAAAAAAGTATTTCTCACAGTTCTAGAGGTTGAGTACAAGGTCAAGATGCCAGCAGCTATAGCCTTTGCTTCCAAAATGGAGTTTTGGTGCACTTTCCAGAAGGGGGGAACACTGTCTCCTCACATGGCAAGAAGGTGGTAAAAAAGGGACAACCTCCCTCCTTGAACTCTATATGAGCATGTATCTATTGTGATCCAAAATCCACAAAATTCTCTACCACACAGCACTGTCACACTGAGAATTAAGTTTCTAATACATGATTTTAGAGGGTGCATTTAGAACATGGAAAACATTAGACACTGATTTGGATTTTGTAACCATGTAATGCCAAATTCATCCAAATAATATTAAAATGTAAATGCCTAATACACATTGAAATGTTTACAGATAAAGAATATACGAAAGAGAATGCATCAAAATACGATCTCATAAAGGGGACTGGGGCAGTTGCACACCCAGGACATTCATCAGCTAGGGAGTTATCACATCCCTTATCATCCTTGAAAAACAAAAGACTTATCCTCTAAAATTTCTGTAAAGGAAGACTCTCCAAGAGTAACTGATAGTTAAAACATAATTCTCTTTAGGCTTCACTTTCAAAATCTTTAATTGATAGATTTTAGGCTCATTTCTTAATTCAGTACTATCCATATTTGCCAGAGACTAGGAAAAAAAAAAAATTGGTAGACAGATGTTAATACTGAGCTTTCCAATTACAAAGGACTGAATGATGCCACACAATTATGTGATATATTATTATTCCTGTTTTGCACAGCACTTTTTTTTTTTTTTTTGGCAGTACCAGGATCAAACTTGAGACTTTTCATGTGCCAGGCAGGCACTTACACCACTGAGCTATATCCCTGGCACCTGCGCAAGGCTTAAAGAACTTCAAACATGCAGGAGATTAAAGTGTCACATAACCACTATTATCCAAATACCAATCACAAATGCCTGCTTGATGACCTCTTTTAGCACACTACCACAATCTATAGCAGTCAGATTCACTTTCTAAATGCAAATAAAAAATGCTTTAGTAGTTGAATGTTAAGTAGAAATTCAAAACATCCTGAACAATCCCTTCAACTCAGAACTCACTGAGGATAAACATCACAAAAAGTCTCTTGGTGCCACTTTTCTGGTACAAACCACAGGAAGCCCAGTAGTACCATGATGTGTTCTTAAATGTCATTTGTAGCCAATACTAAAAATAATCATCCAACTAATTTTGATGGCCTGCTCATATATTTCCCTTTAGATTCCCAAAGAACATGTTACCAATTCATTGCAAGAATCAGGCTTTAATTTTCTCCCATTCATCAACAGTGACACCAACCCCCTTCTCTATTGAAAGGGGAAACCATCTGCAATAGTTCTGCCCGATTTCCCATGGAATTTTAGCTTCAACTGCTTGGTTCCTGAACCCTCAGCAATGGGAGCAATTTACCTCGATCGACTTCACCAGTCACTGTTGCAATTTAGCTAAGACATTTCCCAGGGGCCTATTAGAAAAGGTTCCAATTTGAAAAACTCACATCTGATCCTACAAACCAGGACTGGAAACATCTTTTGGTACCAACTTACAAATAATTCTTTCTCTGATCCCAAATTCTTCTTTTTGGTATAGAAATGCAAACAGAACAAAAAGAAGACCAGCTTTCTGAAAAAAAAAGTCAATGAAAACTCAAATATGCAAACATCAAACTACACTGTGATAATCACAGCCTAGGATGTGTAGCAAGGTTCTGATTTGGCTTGGTTTTGTTATTCTGGTCTGCACTAAGCACACTGAAGATGGTGGCCCAGAGCAGAGGGAGCCTTCAACAGCTTCTGCAATCCAGCGACATCTGAAACCTAATGAGTACGTGGAGTTCCTTCCAGAATTAAGGACCAGGAAAATCCAAATTGCACTATTAAAATACATCACACTCACACATTGCACCTACTCAGTGGAGCTAACCAAAAGAAATGAGGAACTTCACATTATGTAGGAATGGGCAAGGGCTAGGAGACTGATCCTCTGACAAAGGAAATGGGAAAACTTTTTAATTAACATTATTCATGATCAAAAGGTAAAATGTAGCAATAATCACACTACCTTTGTGAAACCGAAACATTCAATAGTTTAGAATTACAAGCTATCCAATAAATAATTATATCATTATTTGAAATTAGATGTAAGAGACTATAACAATGTATTCCAAAAGTTCTCAATTGATGTTTTTCTATGATACTAGTTCTTCGGAAACAGAATGTAGAAAGTGTCATCACTGCTGCTTAAAATAATATCACCAAAAATTAAAGTTTCTCTAACAAAAAAAATCTATTATTAAATATCAATAAATCTATAAACAAATATCTAATTACTATTAATAAAAGTAACTATGAACAGTAATTCATATTTAATTTGACTGGCTACATAGCCATACACAGTTACTTGATTTTAGCAAATATGTATTTTTTATATCAGGAGAATTATAAAAGGTTAAAATGACAGATTTAAATACATCTAAATGCTCAGAATTCACAAAGGTCACTTGAACACACATTAGAACCAGTGCTACAGTTACAAAAAATGAGTGTTAACAAAATTCCCAATGCTCTGGAAAATGGCTCCCTAAGACAGTTAAGGAAATCCCAGAATGCACAAGTCCCAATGCATTACTCCTCTTCTCTGACAATGAAGCCAGGCTATAAAAATTTCAGATTTCTTAACTCCCTTAAATTTAATTAGAAAGCTTATTTCTGCTTTCTGGGTAAAATATCTACCTAGGTTTTATGTAAGTGACCAAGATGAGTGAAATGACAAAGACACTGATTTATGATGGTTCCTTTTCTTTAACACCAGCACTGCCCACCATCTACAGCCGGGGAGCAGGTACTATGTTCCACATTGCCAGGTAGTATGTTCAATGCACTCCATGTGGGAAAGCCTGCTGTTTCAGAGCAGCAGGTCTCAGAATCCAGACCAAAGACTCTGCTTCTCTACTTTTTGACCCTTTTCAACTACTTATATGCATGAAGCCAAGAATTCCTTCAAAGAATTCAACTAAAATAACATCAAAAAAGGGATAAGGCAGAAGGCAGGAGATTCCAGCTGTCCTTTTATTTAGCCACACATTCAACAGCTGCAACATCCCCAAAAGAAATAATGTGTCATGTTTCTTAATAGTTTTTAAATTTTTTTGAAGATAATGAAAAATAAAAATGATACAGTTTCAAAACAAGATCATAGAAAATCAACAAGGGTTATTATACTACTTATCATTAGCTTCAAACTATCTATTACACTGTATCTTATTTACTCTTTCAGTTTCTCATACTAATGAGAAAATACAATGTTTACACATAGGGTCTGATTTTTTTCACTTATGAGTATGGACTCTAGTTGTACTCATTTACCTGTAAAAGCCTCACATTAATCTGTAGAGCTGAATAATACACAATTGTGTAAAAATACTACATCTTGGGACCAGTGAGATAGCTTGGCAGTCAAACACAAGGACCCGGGTTCAGTACTGCATGCCATGATAGCCACCAAACCCAGGCGTGGTGGCACACACCTGTAATCTCAGTGCTACAGAGGATAAGACAAAGAGGATTACTACAAGTCTGAGCCACGTAGCGAGACCCTGTACCACATAAATAGGATTTTTTAAATTAAAAAATACATCTTTTTATCCATTCCCTGGTTGATGAGCATTTGAGTTGTTTCCAAGATTTATCTATTACAAATTGAGCTGCTATAAACATGGGTGATACATGGCGTTTCTAATTCTTCTGGGAAGATACCCAGAATAGAAATTGCTGAGTCAAATAGGGCCTCTAATTCTAAGGGCTTTTAAAAAGAAATGAAAAAGAAGAAGCCCCAGGGCTGACCGAATAGCTAGGCACATTAAAGAGCGTGCAAACAGGGGCAGAGGCTGGGGGTTCGATCCCCAGGCCTGCCATGCCAGCCCCACTGCCAGGGTGCACTGATATCGCAAATGAGACTGGGTGTTGGCACACGCCTGTAATTCCAGCACTTGGAAGGCTGTAAACAGGAGAATCACTATGAGCCTGATCTAGTAGTGAAACCCTGAACACCCTGTTGACCCTTCCCTAAAATACAGAAGGAAAAAAAAAAAAAAATGAAGCCTCATACTGATTTCCACAGTGGTTGTGCTAGTCTATACTCCCACCAACAGTTGAGGAAGGGTTCCTTTTTGCTTATAGCCCCTTCAGCATTTGTTACTGGTTGATTTTTTTTTTTTTTTTTAAATGATACACATTCTTTCTGGGGTGAAATGGAATCTCAGTGTTGTTTTAATTTGCATTTCTTAGATGATCAATGATGTTGAACATTTTTTACATATATTTATTTGCCATTTGTATTTCTTAATCTCAGATGCCCATTTCTGGATTGGGTTTCTGAATTTTGAAGGTCTGCTCTTATAAAAAAAAATTGTTTATATAAGACAGAAATCCTTTGTCAGAGCGATAGTTGGCAATTTTTTTTCCTATTCTAAGAGTTTTCTCTCTATTGGTGATTTCTTTCAATGTACAAAAACTTCTTAATAAAATGAGATCCCATTTGTCAATTCTTTGAAGTATTTCCTGTACAGTTTTGTTTTTGTTCAAGAATTCTATCCATACATCTTCAAGAACTCTACCTGCTTTCTTTTCTAATAGTAGGTTGAGTGTTTCTATTTTAGTATTTAGATCTTTTGTCCATGGCTTTAGTCTAGTCCATGATGATAGCATGTAAAGTCAGTTTTCCAGCACTATTTATTAAAGAGACTACCTTTCTTAAAAGGAACATGTTTGGCCCCTTTGTCAAAGATAAGGTGGCTGAATGTGTTTATAGCTGTGTTTACATATTCTAATAGTCTGTTCCAGACCTGAGGGTCTGTTTTTTTTTGGTTAGTGCCATGCTGATTTTATTGTAGCTTTGTAGTATAATTTCCAGTCAGGGATTATGATGCCTCCTGCTCTGCCTTTTGTTGTCCAGAATTGCTTTTGCTATTCTGGTTTTCTCTTCTGGTCCCAGATGAATTTTAGAAGTATTTCCTCTAGATCTGTGAGGTATGCTAATGGTATTGCGATTGTATTAAATCTGCATAACAATTTTGGGAGTATGGCCATTTTCAGAATGTTGGTTCTTTTGATCCACAAGCAAAGAATGACTTTCCATTTTCTGAAATCCTCTTTGATCTCTTTTTTCAGAGTACTTAGCATTTTTACAATGAATTGTTTTTCATGAAAACAAAGTTACTTATATTAACTATCATAGGTTCATTTTTCTAATGAATTAATATTTTAAAAATACCCATATTTTTACAATATCAATTGCTATTATTACTCCATATGTTCTTAAAGTATAACTTACAGTAATGCAAGGAGGTCCTGAAACAAAGTTTTTTTTCTTTTTTCTAGTGGCTCAGCCCGCCCTAGGGCAGGGCTGTCATGGCATGAGGAGCAGGGGATTGAACTGCAGTCCCCTGCGCCTGTCTAAGCTTGCATAAGCAGGTGCTATAGACCGTTGAGCTATGAGCTATCTTGCCAGCCCTGAAACAGAATGTTTGAGATCACTATTTGCAGAAACTCACAGAGCAATATAGTTCATGGTATGAAATAAGCACAGGGCAGAAGAGTCTTATAGTGCAGCTTCCTCTTTTAAAATACAGCTTTTACGTAAGAGTAGAGATAGCTTTCATAAAAAGAAATCTTAAGTTTTAAAAATTTCACTCAACTCGTTATCTGAATATTTGTTTAACAGTGCCCTAAAAGAATATTTTTCAGCCTTGCAATATGCTCATTTCTGCACAATGCTAACTGTTATCGAATTGCTATGTACATATATAATCTTTATAACTTTGCTAGGTACAAAGTTTGAATGTAGATAGATGTAACTCAAAAATATCATAATGAATGTTCATACTCCAGAATTCACTTGATTTTTCTACTTCTGGATAATTAACTATTTCTGCTTTTGAGAGACCAAACCATAGTACACATACATCTTTAGCCACAAAGCTTGCTCTTCTTTTAAATTCTGCCTTTACATGGAGTTGTAAGGATGCCTCTGAGACTTTCTGCATTTGATGAAACCACCTACATATATAGCCAGACTAACAACTTGGTCCCAACAGCAAAGGACGTGACCCAACTCCATATATAAAGTTTCATAATCATTTCTTGAAAATGAAGATTTCATAAACCTGCCAGAGCTCTGAGCTCAATGAAGAATCTACTTAATGGGCACAGGGAGATAGCTCAGTAAAATGTGTTTTTTCTGAGTTCAATCCCCAGTCCTGGGGAAAAAAAAAAATCTACTTAACAACTCAAGCCTGGCTGGGGAAATAGCTCAGCTGCATAAGCGTTTGCCTGGCAAATGCAAGGTCCTGAGTTAAATCCCCAGTACTCGCCCCCCCAAAAAAAGAATTCAAACCTGCTTTGTGTGGTACTGACTTGGGTCTCAGTCATTATAGATGTGAAGTTTAAGGTAAAATCCTTTTGAGAGATCACGATGCCTACTACATTTAGGTAACTACTACAGATACTGCTACATTACTACATAAATTTCTTAACGTCAAAGACCTAACCCCAAATATCTTCAATTGAGGGTTTTAGGGTAGGCCCTAATCTGACAGCAGGAGGTATCATAAAGAGATCACACAGGAGATGTGAGGGAAATGTGTGTACGTGAGAGACAATGAAACAGCAGCACTCTGTAAGATGAGAGAGAAAATCAAGTCTAAGACAAAGGGGTAGCAGGACACAAACTGGTCCTTGGACTTAACAGCCTCCACAACTGTGATCAAATAAATCTCTGTTGTTTAAGTCAAAGTCTCTGGATAATTTGTTATGATGTCTGTAGCAAGCTAATAAAATTATCAATCTGAGCCCTGAGGACAGTTCTACTTGTATCTCCATATATACCTTAAATTTTTTCTTAACTTAGTAACTTTTTGGTTGCTGAGAAAAAAATACCTGACAACCCACAACTTAAAAGGAAGAAATATACTGTGTCATGGTTTTTAGAGGACTCAGTTTGTAGTTGGCTAGCTGGAAGGCAGGAAGGGCACCATGGGAGGATCTGGTAGAGGAAAGGTCTCTGGGTCATGGTGGACAGGAAGCCCAGACATGAGAGCAGCTGGGAAGGAAATCTACCCTTTCAGGCCAATCCACCCACCCCCTCCAGCCAGGCCCTACTTCTTCACAGTGCATTCAGCTATGCATTTTTCAGGGGATTAATACAGTGATGAGTACAGTTCCCTGTAATCCAAGCACTTTCTAAAAGCCTCATGTCTATACACATGAGACTTTTAGGGGACAGCCTATATCTAACCTTTAGCACTTTTCATTTACAAACATAAAAATAACATTTAGTGAGGTTATATGCTTACCTGTAGCCACAAAACAAGAAATTAAAGAACAGAAAGACATGAGAGGTCACTTTCACTCACTTTTGTGCCCTATCTCAAGAACAATTATAAATGAAAGGCCCAATAGTTTCAGAACATGAATACCAAATTCATAATTTAATCCATTAACTTCTGGAACACAATTATTAAGGATGCTCAAAAGCAACCAATAGGTCGGAACGAGCTTTCTCATATGTGCAGACCTTTGGAGAAAACTGTAAGCACTTTATCTGCTATACAGGAGATGTACTTTAGAAGAAACTCTGAAATAAAAAAATAATGTAAAGACAATGGCTTTGACCAAGAGAAGGAATTTGCAGACATGAAGATAATTTTAACAGCTTTCAATTGCAAGCAAAGATGGAGGTTAAAAAGGAGGCCAGATGAGTGATATACCAGATGGAGGCTAGCTCTGAACCATGGAATAAAATATAACCAAAAGCAGAACTTTCAGGTTGTCAAAGCTAAAGATGTATAGACAAAAATGGAAGGATACTGAGGTCTATGGAACAGTTAAATTATAACTATGTAAGTATTATTTTAAAAGTCTCTCTAAAAATCTTGCCTTAGCTTTTTGTTTTTGTTTTGGTTAGCTTTTCTTCCTTAATGGACCCTTTCTCAGCTAAAGGAGGAGATAAAATATCTCAGTATACTGATAAAAAAGTAAGCACAGTTCCCCCACTTGAAATTCCCAGAAAACCTACCAAACCATAACTGACACAGTGACAAAGCCATGGGCAACTGTATATACTGAGCCCTCAGATCTAGAAATTTCCTTTACACAGGAATTTACATGCAAGTTTTTTTAAAGCGTTGTCCTTCCCACAACCTGAGGGAAGAAACTTGCTTAGATTCAGAGAAGATTAACAGCTGAAATCAGAAGAGTTGAACTTTAATTGGATGCAGGCAAAATATTTAAAGATTTTCAACATGCTAATCTTGTACTTGATGACCAAAATGATGGAGCTAGGTGGCCTAGAAAACCATATGGAGATGTGATGAAAACTGTGCATGCCAGCATCCTAGTTAAGGTATATATGGAGAGCAATATACCACTTGAAATCTATTTTGAAATCTTTCTATGCTGTTTAAATGTTTCCCAAAATTACATTATGTTATAAACTGAAACTCAAAAGATCTACAAATTCGTTCAGAATACAGTTTGCAATTATTATGTAGCTTCAAGTTTCTTGGGTCCCTGTCACTGCAATAACAGCAATCAGTGAATACCTAGACACAGAGAGGTCTCAGGGCTTAAAAGCATAGCTTAACAAAGAAAAGTTGCCAGGAAAATATCTAACACTTAAGGGCATACTAGGTATAGAGATAATTAGTAAACAGAATTTGCAAAGGAGTTTCCCTTAATGATAGCAAAGAGAAGTTGAAAAAGCAAAACATATGTCTGAGAGATGCTTTTTGAGACTCTTAACAAAGTTACCCATTAACCTTATGACTAATGTTCCTACTGTCATCAAGGCACACAACAGTTTCCCTAAGCAAAACTAGAAAAGTTCAAAATTAGTAGTGTTATTAAAGATAAAACAACTTTGCCCTCAATGACTATGAGCAAGATACCAGATTCCTTTAGAGAGCAAAGAAAAAGAAAGAAATTATTTGCAAAAGGTCTCCTGTGTATTATCTTATTCAACCTCATTTACTAAGTAACGTTTCTATGGTTATAATTATAGTGCTACTTTACATAATCAAACATAAATTTAAACTTAAGTTATCACAATCTTAGACTTAGAAGTAGAGCTGGTTTCAGATACAAAGTAACCCAATCTTTCAATGTTTATTTCTTCTCCATTGGGACCTTGAAGAAATAACCTAGTAGTACAGATCAATGAGACAGATTTAGGAATCAAATAAGTCAAAGAAGCCCAAATGCAAATCTTATGTGAACTCAAGATGATATTTCTAGTCCACACCTCGTATTCTGGTGCCAGAGTCCAAGCAGGGTGAGAAGAGTCCTTGGGAAGACTTAGAACTCTAAGTAGGGTACGAAGAGATGGAGACACAGGAGTCTCAGTATAGCCGGCAAGATCTTCCACTTGAGCAAGAAGGGGTTCCTGTTTGGGGTGCCATAGGCATCTACTTAGGTAACTGGATGGTGGCAAAAATGAGAGAACTGGAGGCACACAGGGGTAATGATCAAACCAGTAAATACATTAAAGGTAACAGAAGCAAGACATCTCACTGTTGGAGAAAGAAGACACAAGTACACAAAGGGAGAAAACAAAATGAACCCTATGGGGTTGGGGGTAGAACTGGACATGATTAGTTTTCAACCTTAGTACAATCATAGAAATACAGATGTGTATATGTGCATTCATAAATACACTCTCTAGCTCGTAACAGGTGAGTGGGTCTAGAAGAAACAACATTCCAGAAATAATGAACATATCTAATGATCAGATCTTAAATTTAAACCATTTTCTACTAAAAGGAACAGGACTCCTCACAAACAGGGCTGACCCTAGGGCTGAGGTGGAGATGCACTAATAAGCCTTTGATGGTTAATGTTGTCATCTTGACTGGACTAGAAGATTTCTGGAGAGGTGGCTGGACTGTAGGACTGGGGTACAGGTGGGCATTACTCATCAGTTCATGGCTGACTGTGTCAGGTAGACCCCCAGCTGAGCCGGGGGAGTCTCTGAAGTCATGCCTTTGGAGAATGCATCTCTCACCAAAGTTCCCGTGGGCTCTGCTTCCCAGTTGTTGTGAGGTAAGCAGCTTTGCTTTGGCTGTGCTCCTTCACCACAATGTTTCTGCCTTGGAGCCAACCAACCAGGGATAGAACTCTCTAAAACTTTCAGTCAAATGAAAGCTGTACTCCTTTAAGTTGCAGGTGTTGAGGGGGACAGGGAAATGGCTCAGTGGAATAAGTGCTTCCCTGGCAAGGGCAAGAGCCTGAGTTCAAACCCTGGCTCCACTAAATAAATAAATAAATAAAATGCAGGTGTTGAGTATTTCAGTCAAGCAACAGAAAAGCTGCCCAGCACAAGCCTCTGCCAGGAAAGCATAGAAGTGATCAGACTGGGGACATGTCAAAAGGATACAGGAACCAGATTAAAAGAGACCTCCTTGGCTAAATCAGCTACCAAAATAAAAAAAGTATTACTGGTAGATCATAGCTCATTGAGTAAAATATGGTATTAATTTTAAATTAATGAGAATTGAGCCAAGAGGATCACAAGTTAGTGGCGAGCTGGGGTCACATTGAGAAGCCTTGTTTTAAAAAAGTATATGGGTGGGGAGGGGGGTTACATAGTCTCAATGAATAATATTCATTAATTGTTAATTAGTTACTTTACAGAAGGAAAGCCTGATAGGCATGATCTCTTCTGTTCATTAAAATGATTCTATATGCTGTATAATGAATATGTACCTGTTTCTTTAAAAGCCTGAAAGTAACAGCTGCAGTTTGAAAACTGCCTGTTTCAATTTTTTACTCTATCACCATGGATTACATACTAATTAAAGCACATTAGTAAGATTTTGCCTCAAAAACATACACCTCAAATTTACTGGCAGGAGTAAATGTAGAAACTAGCCATGTTTTCAACACTAGTGGCATATGTACCAGAAATTTAATAATAAAAAATTGCAGAAAATAATTCTAATCATGTCTGCAGGCTGTTAAAATTTAAAATTAACTTAAATTTTTTGATATACTATCAATCTCTAACTCAATAGAGGTAATTCACAGTAGGATAGGCTGTCCAATGTTAATTCCATAAGGACAGGGGCTGTTTCTTTTACAGATGACTTTTTAAAGGTGTGCTTTGCACATGGTGAAAACTCACTGAAACTGGAGGGTAGAACACATCTGGGAATGAAATAAGGACCTGAAGTTGCGAGATCCTATCATAGTTTTCTCTCCAGAGCAAAGCTCTGTGAGCTTTAATTTTCTCATCTGACAGCAGCAGAACCTATCAACAATGCTGTTTTGTGACTTGTATATTTTAAATACTTAGGACTTACCTAGTAACTTAAATACTGGCTATCATTTTCCATGT
Source organism: Ctenomys sociabilis (assembly GCA_004027165.1). Lineage (NCBI taxonomy): Eukaryota > Metazoa > Chordata > Mammalia > Rodentia > Ctenomyidae > Ctenomys > Ctenomys sociabilis. The sequence continues at coordinate 32,795 of PVKA01005105.1, forward strand.
TATGGGGTAACTGTCCACTCCCAAAGTGAATTCAGCTGTATTCTACAGAGAAGCCCTGGGAGTTGGGAAGAACTTGTAGTACTACAATTGCTTTATATTTCTCTCATACGTATGTTCTAACATAGACACATCAATGGTAGGAAAGGTTTTCAAAAATAAAGTGAAGAGACAAATCTCTCCAAGACAAAACATAATAGTAAGAACACAGACAGTATTTCCAGAAACACTGAAGGGGCATCAGTCACTAAGAGTGTCAAGGCAAGCTATGGATTAGGAAGAACTGTTTAAAACACACATTCTACTAAAGGATCACATTCAGGACAAACTTCAAATTCATATTAACTAGGAAGATTAAAAAAAAAAAAAAAATTCCAGGGCTTGCCAAATAGCTCATTGGATTAAACCGCCTGCAAGCACGCACAGGGGATGAGCAGGCTCTGCCCCCCGAGGAATGTTGAGACATCAACTGAGACTGGGTGTGGTGGGGCAGGGCTGTAATCCCAGTACTTGGGAGGCTGTAAACAAGAGAATTACTGAGTCCAATCTAGTATGAGACCCTGAACACCCTGGAGACCCTTCCCTAAAATACAGAAAGAGGGGGGGGGGTAAAAGAAAAGAAAGCAAACCCAATTTCAAAAATAAAAGCACCAAAATACCTGAACAAGCATCTCTCAAGAGCTATCCAAATACAGGTACCCAATAACCTTACAATAAGTTAACTCAACACACTAGTCATCAGCAATATGCCAACTGAAAACAAAATAAGATACTATTGTAAACAAATCAGAATAGCAAAAATTAAAAGCTGAAAATGATAAATGTTGGCCGGGATGTACAGTAACTATTATGCATTAACAGTGGAAAAGTATTATCATTTTCAACTAACCTTAAACATTAATCTACTGTATGACCAAAAAAAAAGAATCATTCCCAGGTATGTCCAAAGAAAATCAAATGCGTGGAATGAAACATGTATATAAGAATGTTCTGTCACAGACTTAGTGTAACAGACCCACGCTGAAAACAATCTGAATGACAACAAATAGAGAATGGATAATACAATGAAATACAATAAAGAAGGGAATCATTACTGATACAAGTAAGAGCACAGATAAATCTAACAGATCCTAAATTGTACAAAAAAGGCCAGAAACTAATATGTACTATAGGCTATCTATTGTTATGATTCCACTTCAGTTCAAGAAGAGACATAACAAAACAAATGTGAGAATAGAGTTGCCTCAAGGAATTAATAAAACTGTCTACATATGAACAAGATAGAATCTCCTAGGATGCTAAAAGCATCCTTTGTCTTAATTTGGGGGCAGACATGCTGGTGTACAATACATATCTTTAAATTCCTTGAGCTGTATACTTCCAGATTACTGTACTTTAAACACATGAATGGATGTTTAGAAAAAAAAGGTTTTAGTAAAGATAGAGTGGTATCATTTATATGTAAATTCAGAATAACTTTTATTAGTATTGAGAATAGAATTGGAAATTACTTGAAATTTGTACACTATGGAAAGACACTGTTATTCCTGGCAGCTACCAATTTTTCTGGAGTTGGGGTGGTTACTCAGAAAAAAGCCCAGAGCCTTAGCACTGAGCTATATTTTCAGTATGTATGTATGTATGTATTTTCAGAGATAGTCTCACTAAGTCACTAACCTGCTATGTCTGGCTACAATATCTCCTAAAAAAAAAAAAAAAAAAGTTGTGTATTTAACTTATTTGGCAACAAGCATATGATATGACGAAGCCCAGATTCTCCTATCAATCTCCCAGGGTCACAGATTCCAGCAGAGTGTAAATTCTAGAAGGTAGGAATCCTAGAGTTATGGTTAAAAGAAAGGCCAGTGCTAAGAAGGGGCTCAAGACTTGCAATAAGGAGCAGGATTAAGGATAGAAGTTCTAGATGTTTCCATACGCTTCTGCTTTAGAAGAATGAAAAAAAAAAATGAGAAATATCCCTCAACTATTTTCAAGTTTGTGATTATTTTAAATTGTATAAAAATGAACTCACAGTGCTTACCTACACTCCTCCTCTTCTGCCCCATATGCTTTGAAATAGCACACAGCTCTGAAGCAGATGTTTGGAGGGAGGGAGGAAAGGACAGCTAACAGGACGCAACATCACCACCGTCAGGATGCACAGCACATCTCTGAGCCCCTAAGGCTGAGGCCTCTCTCACTGCCTTACATTTACTTTACTAAAAGAACAGAAGTGACTTTCATGCCAGTGCCCAAGTCCTTGATTGCTTGCTCCATTGACCTGGCATAGTTTATCACCTGTGTTCTCTAAAGGCCTGCATGCTGGTGGGCTGCACAAATGACAAGAGCCTGCTATGTTGCTACTTTCCCTATCCCTGCCCTCAAAGGATAAGCCACAGTGGCTGTCTTCTTTCTAAAGCTCTGCAACACAGCTGTTCATGCTGAAATTATCTCAACATCTGTGTAGTCTTACGGGTTCTGACGCTCTCTGTGTGGTGCTTACGTTACATTATTTTCTGTGCTGGGAACACACATTTCTCAAAGGGTAATATCACACAGAATTCATAGGAAGCCTCCTTCTAATCACTTGAACTGGCCAAGTTTCTCTTGGATGATAAATCACTTGCATAAACATAATCAATCCTAGTCATTAAACTCACACCTATGAACATAAGAATTTGAAATTAAAATACTACAGATCAAAGGCCATACACTGAAAATATAATCCTCCTCCTCTCACAGGCCCCAGCACACTCTAAACGAAAGATCAAACTCCAAGACAAAAACTATTTTAGCTGTAACTGGTTTGTAAAAACTGTATGCCTATCTACTGCCCACTGGCATTTATCAACTCTAATACTCCAGAGGCTGATATTATGGCTCATTTTATTTGAGCTCTATAATTCCCAGACATTCATACGTATTTTTTCAATTCACATCCAACAAATGGAAACACTAAACATTGTCTTTAAAAATTAATAGACTATTTCCATTACCAACCCCTGCCTATAAGTGTTTGTGGAGTAGAATACTCTTATATTTGTGGATAATACTCCTACATTCATACAGCACTGCAATCCCATTAGCAGCAGGCTTAAATTAATAAAATTGTTTGTCTTGTCAGCTTGCGTTACCCGTTGTACAAACTTGTTAGATAATCAGCAGAGGCATGACAATTCATTATCCTACAGGGAGCCGGTCTGAAACCAGCAGCTTCCGCTTTCAAACAGAGCCACCACATCAAATTAGACCATCATTTGCAGCCGGCTGCTGCATATTCTGAAGGGCACAGACATAGAAACTCTGCGTACATTCTACACCTCAAGAGAGACTTAGTATTTCACTAAGTATAAGGCTTATACAGCCACCTAGCATCAGCTGGATTGTATCTTGAGCAGTCTCCAAAACAGGACAGATTCTACTTTCTCAAGCCTTCAGCTTGTTTGGCAAGGACAAAAGACATGGTCACATTCCATACTAGGCTTTAGAAGCAGCGCTTGGCACATGTCACATCACCAAATGTTCTTTTTCTACAGCAAAGAAATGGAAAAGGGAAAGAGAAACGAACTCTTCCCAGGCAGAACTCTTCTGGCTCATTTTCAATCAGACGCCTCCACACTGTATCTGCACAGGTAGGGACATTTACTTGACAATACATTAGCTATGAAAGAACAAGACGTCACTCCCTTCTTGGGATCTGTACTACCCAATCTGTAAGCAGTGACGCAGGGAATTAAGTTACCATGAATCTACTCAGCTATTTCAGGGCACAGGAAGAAGATGTTAGTTATAATATATAATTTCTAGAATCATTTACCCAAAATACAAACTGGTTCCAGGTGGAAGGCCATGTGCCAAATGTTTTTATAGGTTCCAGTCATCACCCCTACGCCTCAGCCCCAGAGCTGAGTACAGCTATGTAAATCTGAACAAGCCCATAGACCCAAAGGATCTGTTTAGGTCTGAGAAAAGAAATTAAGCTTTCAGAAAAGTGAAAATGCTTGTGAAAAGAACCAAAATTTGAACATTATGTTTCTTTATGCTTTGAATTGTATGATTATTAAACACCACAAACTCTCCCCAAAAGTAAAATTTTTACAGGACAAAAGTAACTCTTAACTTTTTCCTCCACATGAGGAATGTGGGTTTCCTACTTGGGACAGGATAATTGTGACGAACCATCAAGTCTATGATACTATTTCAAAACACTAGGAAGATAACAACCTCCGATAACACTGGCCAAGCTTGTTCACATGATTTGAGGAAGGATTAAATACCACTGTCCTGGTAGATCTGAGAGTGGCCAGCAAAGGCAGAATGAGTCAGAATGAGTGCGATATAGTCATATCTCTTTGCTTCTCTATGACAGAGTACTGGTAAAATGCCAGGTGACAGCCAGTCAGTAAGGTAGACCCCAGCACAATCTGAAGCAGAGCTGAAACATTCCTGCAATGGCACGTGAGCAAGAAGCCAGAACTTCTGTCACTTTATTCTCAGGGAAGGATGTGAGAAATCTAGTCCCAGTGAGGACATCGATGCTATAGTAAAGATCAACAAAACATCCCATCATTGGCACAACAGGAGCCTCCAAAGCATGGTGGCCCACTAAGAAAAATTATTTTACTCTGACCACTTCAATTTGAGCTCTGTTTTCACTCAGAAAATAATCTATAAAATTCCAATAGAAAAATCATTTTCTACTCTCCAAACAGAAAATATGATGGCACAAACTGACATATCATATGAAAGTCTAAAAGCTATCTTTCTGCTTCTTTTTATTAAATAAAAATTTAAAAAGAAAATAAACCAAAATTTCAAAAGAAGATAAGACAGTCACACAGGGTAATAAATGCATATTGCTATCTTTAGTTACTCGTGAGTATGAGATATCCATATTTAATAGGCCAAATAATATTTGCACCTTTCTTTTCAATGAACTAAGAAAAATTAGTAACATAACTATCTTTCATATTTTTTCTTTTTACTTTTCCCTTCCTTCTTTTCTCCATGCCCCATCTCAGTTTCACTTTACTTTTGAAGTTTCTTTCCCTTTTACACTAGCTACTGTACATGGATCTTCTTTGCTCTGCCAGCTCATCACACTATGGAGACAGTTCAATGTTTACACATGTGCATCTGGTTTATTTCACTTATGAGCGCGGTCCTGAATTGCATCTACTCACCTATAAAAGTTTCCAGTTTATCCTTCCTTTTTGGCTGAGTAGTTCTCCATTATATAAAAAGATCACAACTTTTTTATCCATTCCTTAGTCAATGGGCATCTGGGTTGTTCCTAAGATTTAGTTATTACAAATTATACTGTAGAGGGCTGAGCAGATAGCTCAGTAGAATAAGTGCTTGCATGGCAAGCGCAAGGGCCTAAATTCAGCAAAAAAAAAAATAAAAAATAAATAAATAATTACGCTGCTATAATTATGAGTGCACATGTATTACTATGGCATGTTTTTAATTCTTTAGGGAAGATACCAAGCAGGAGAACAGATAGACGAAACAGGACCTCTAATCCTAGTGTTTTGAGGACTCTCTGTGCTGATTTCCGTAGAGATTGTACCAGTGTACACTCCTCCCAGTAGTGGAGAAGGGGCCCTTTTTTTCCTACACCCACTTAGCATTTGTTATTGGCTGATTTCTTCTTTCAACTTTTTTTTTTCAGAGCACTGTAATTTATAATGTAGACAGTTTTTCCATCCTTCATTAGATTCCTAGACATTTCCTCTTTCTGTATGCTAATGTGAAAGGTATTTTTCTCCTAGTTTCTCTCTCAGTAAAGTTGTTTCTGTGTACAGGAATGTTACTGATTTTTGAGTGTTGCCTTTGTATACACCTATGCTACTGAATTTGCTTATTATATCTAGCAATTTTTAAGTGGAGTTTTACGGTCTCCTGTGTAGAATATCACGTCATCTGCAAATAATGGGAATTTAACTTCTTCTACTTCCTATCTTGTTAACAGGCTGCTGGCTCAAATTCTTTTTTTTTTCTTTTTGGTATTTTAGGGAAGGGTCTACTGGATATTCAGTCTCACTACTTGATCGGACTCATAGTGACCCACCTGTTTACAGCCTCCCAATTCATTTCTAACTGATAATCTGCATGGGAAAAATATGAGAAAATACTAATAACCAGACTCTGAGTGTTGTGAGGGGCACAACAGTAACACAGTAATAGCTAACTTTGAGGAAGAGATCTGTTTTCTCTCTCCTGAAATCAAAATCTTCCTCTTTCATGCTGAACAGTGGGCTACTTACAAAGAGGTTACCATTTTAGGAGTAATTAATTGTTGCAGAATTTTCATTAACTGGGCCAGGTTCAAGAGATAGGATATAATAAGTGTCGAAGTGTGTATCTTCTTCAGAGTATAAAAAACAAGATATAACAAATAGTGCTTTAATGAACACACTAAAAGGTAAAGGAAAATCCACAAGATCAGACTGCTTCACCCTCCCTTATAGATCATGGATGTTCTGCAAAAACAACAAAAGATTTATCAGAAATGAGAAGTACACTAGACACCCAAGTATCCAAGGACTCTCTCGTAATACTTTCATCCCTACCCTATTTATACAACCAGTAATCCTAGAAGAAGTAAGGTTTGGTTGGGGATAGGGTTTCAGATCAGATGGCAGAAGGTACAAGAAAGTTTTTTCAATTAAAAAACCCAATTTAAGAAAAATCAACATCTCAATTTCATGCCAAGCACACCTACAAACAATATCTGGTTCAAAGCATCCAAGACTGCAGAAAGTATAGTCTGCATTGCCTCTACTTTTCCACAGATAAAGTATATTGTTTCTTATTATCATTGCGGCTGTTGGTAAAAATTTCCATTCAGAAGCCTGGCACTTAGGGGGGCCTAGACAGGAAGACAGTGAATCCTGCTTGAAGAGGCCCTTTCTCAAAAAATAAAACAGGTCTGGAGATGCAGCTCAGTAGCAAAGCAATCCGCAGTACCAGGGAAGGGAAAAAAAAAAAAATCCATTCAGATCATCCTCCCCAAAGCACAGTAAGAATTTAAAACATCTCTTCTGAACTGAGGCTTTCAAGACTCTTGACAGGAATTCATTACACAGGAGAAGGCACTGAACTTTCCAACTCGGGAGCTCTGAAAGGGGATTCTTATTTGTCCCTAAAAAACGAGGAGCTACTCCAGACCACTGGGCCAATACCCTGCTTATCTAAAGGCTGCCAAAGCACACAAACAGGAGTGTATGGAACAGAAGCTAATCGATGCTACCCAGCTGTCTTCTAGCTGGCACTCCAGAGATAACAAGGGAAAGTGAGAGGCAGGGCGGGTGCAGAGGCCAGTGTCCAGCTCCTAATTACCAAGATGACAAACGGGCTACACCTAACCTTTCTGCACAGCCCATGAGCTGGAAACAGCCTTTAACATAACTTTTTTGATGATTTGGGAAAAAAAATCAAAAAGAATAATATTTATGGATGTGAAAATTCTTTGAAATTCAAAACTTCAGTGTTCTAAAATAAAGATTTGCAGGTGTGGTGGCATATGCCTCTAATTTGCCAGCACTCAGAAAGGCTGAAAAGGATTCACAGTGCAAGCCTAGAATCAAAATAAACAACACTAAAAATGTAGCTCAGTGCAAGGGACCTGGGTTCAAGCCCCAGTATTGAGGTGAAAAAAAGAAAAGACTAGAACATGGCTATGACCTTTTATTTAGGTCCTTAGTATACTTTTCTGAAATAGGTTGTCATATGCCATGCAGGCTGACATTGAACTCACTCATGTAGCCCAGGCCTGACCTTACAAGAGTTGAATGGTTGTAACAGGGACGGTGCGGTTAATATTTGCTCACATATTTACTATTTGGTCGTTCCTGAGCACAGAGTTTCAGGTCCTTTTCTTAATCTTCCATAAATTCCCTTTCTGTTCATCCAGAGGAAACCATCTAAGAGCCTGGAGCTGAGTACTAGGACCAGAGAGGAGCACAGCAGAGCAGCTTGCCTGGCAGTGCGGCCAGACAGGGCTCCAAAGAAAGAAGAACAGTGCTTGTCTCCATTTCTCTACTCCGCAGTATGGCTCACAACAGGTAACTAAAATGTATGTTTCAGTACAGGCAAATGTAAGCATTAACACTAGTTTCAAAATGAAACTCACCACCTAGAGCTTACCATACACCCGCCTCCTCCGTTTTTCCACATGCTCACCTTCAATACAGAGCAGAATGGAAACCGCTCATAATTGAAAAGGAGACCAGTACGACCAGTACAGCCCCTGCTGGAATAAACTTCTTCAGAGGACACATCCAAGATGTTGACGACAAGGGACAAGGAAAAGAGAAGCTGAAATAGCTAGCACATCTAACAATATGGCTGGCTTTGCTGGATCCCAGCCAACACCAGGCCCCAGCCATCTGATACAGAGCGAACACCAGAAAGGAGGGCAGTGGGAAGCACCAGCCTCACACTCAGAAGCTACTTAGGGTTCAGGCAACAGCTGCACATGGGTAACGCTCCCTCGAGCAGTCAGCTGGGAAGCCCTGTGCTTCCTTGCAAACACTTTGGACAGCCAATTGCCCATGACTAGGCCAGTTTCAGAGGGTGCTGAGTAGCCAGGTAACAGAATAGGGTCATTTGTTCACAACAACCATTGTGGAAAACTGCAAGGACCTCTCCCTACTTCCAAATCCTGCCCTAGTCATGGACTTGCTGGAAAAGGGATTTCATTTTTGCCATGAATAACACACAAACCCATACCCTCATCTGTCAAACAAAAGGAGACCCTGAAGCCAGTCTCTCTAGAAAGAATATGCCTGTGCTAAAGGAGGGCTATAAGCTAAGGTAACCTCCAGCCAACTTCCTTTTTTTTAATTAGTAGTCTTAGAAGCCTTGCCCATTTAATCCTTGGTTCTACTCATCTACATAAAGCCAGGGAAACTCTGGGAGTGGTACAGGTGTCTGCCAGGGGCAATGCATGGAAAGAAAGGCAGCTCCCACTCAGGCATCTGACATTAGAAACAAGGCACACCAAAGACACATCCCTGTCTTTAAACTACATTGTCCCAGCTTGTGGGCTAAAATACCAAAGGTGAGCAAAAATCTGCAAAAAAAGGCTCCAGAGAAGTGAAGAATATTTATTTTGAATCAGGCCTGCCAAACCATAATCTAAAGTCCAGCTTCAGGCCAGGGAGATAGCTCAATGGCATAAGCGCCTGCCTGGCAAATGTAAGGTCACAAATTCAATCCCTGAGTAAAAAATAAATCAATGAATAAATTAAAAAGGTCCAGCTTCACTTACATTTCTCAACAAAAAAGAGACCCAATGGGCTTTAACAACAAAGTGTGCCTGAAATCCAAATAGCAACAACCCCAAAATGCGGTTGTGTAACTGTGTTATCTAATTTTCTAGATCAATTCCCACCCCATCTAGGAAGTAGGCCTCCTTCCACCTACATATGTTATGGCCTATTTCTGCCCTTTATAGACATTGGTAAACCAATAGACTTTGCCACCAAACCAGAAGGAGCACATCACCACTAGATATATCCCAGGCTGAAAAATCAGCTAAAAAGGAGGCCCACAATATTTTCCTTTCCACTGGTATGAACCAACTCATTCTTCACTGATTTTTCCTTTAAAAAAAAAAAAAAAAAAAAAAAAAAAACAGAAAAGGGAAGTATGAATTATTTTCTTGAGTTTAAACAGCCTCATGCAATCCTCTTGCCTCAGCCTCCCAGTGCTGGAATTACTGGTGTGCACCCAGCTTATTTTCAAGTGCTTGCTAGAATACTTACAGATACTACTTCAAACACAGCAACTTGAACCTGCACTCATTACCACACTGCTTATCCAGTCTCCCACGCCCTGTTTGTATGTGTATGGCAGTACTGGGGCTTGAACTCAGGCCTGTGCACTCATCTACATCCTTAGCCTTTATAAATTTTGAGACAATTCTCACTGAGTCACCAAATTGATCAGGCTGGGCTCAAACTTACAATACTCTTTCCTGCCTCAATTCTTAGCCTCATGGATCACAAGTAGAAATCTCCAAGGAATCTGCACCCTGTGATCTACAACTTCATCATTCTGTCTTAAATTTAAACAGTCAACAAACCTTCCAACTAATCCTGAGGTTATCATGCTTGCACCCTTTCTACATCCATTACCTAATTCAGACTTTCTACACTTCATCATTAACACCGCAAGAAGCCTCCTCACCACAGAAGAATACTCTTTTAACACAACACTGTGATCATATCAAATCACTACTGAAAAACCTTCAGTGGCTTCTCAGGCCACAAAATAAAGCCAAAACTATCTTTAGGGTACTTTCAATGCCTTTTCAATTTTGGTCACGAGCCAGCTATCTTGCCAGTCTTATCACTCCTTTTTTAGTACTGAGGATTGAACCTAGGGCCTTTACAATGAACTACATTCCCTGTCCCTTCCCTGTTTTGAGACAGGGTCTTGCTAAGTCACTGGGCTCAAAATTGAGATAGTCTGCTTCCGTGTCTCACAGTGCTGGAATTCTAGGTATTCACCACCTTGCCAGGCTCCTAAATGCACACCTGAATCATCAGGACTGCTTAGAAATATATCCATGTTTCTATGCCCCTGTCCCAAGCAGACACATTGGCTTAAATGAGATAGGAAGATACAGCACGATTCTGGATTTCTTGTTGGTATTTCTTTAGTTTTGGCTTTTTTCTTCATAACGTTCCTATGGGATCCCAATATAGGCTAATAGTTGGAGGGCCACTGACCTTGAAAATCTTTTTATACTCAGCACCCACAGATGCCTTGTACCTTCTACTCACCTACACCCAAGGCCTCCTTAGATGTCATTTCTTTCACTAAACCACCCTGTTCTACTCCCTAAAACAGGTTCCTCTGCTTCTTAACAACTGTCATAATTTCTAACAGACTAAGTAGTTTTATTTATTTTCTACTGTGGAGTATGATTTCTAAAACACATTTTCCTTCTTTTTCAAAGACATTTCATGGGTTTAAGCATACACCTTGCCAATGTAATTCAGATCAAGAAAGCAGGCACAGGGGTGTGCTCTAAAAGGAGGTACTGTGTGTGTAAGCTTCACTCATAGGCAACACCCAAAGAAAAGGTGCAAAGACTAGGGCTGAGGAAACACATGATTTACAGTACTGTGCAGCCAAAGGGCAGAAAACAAGCTGTCAACAGAGAGGGATATGTTCAGGCAAGAAAAAAAAAAACAAAAAACAGAAGGATCCTATGTACAGCCCAGCCAACTAGCAGGACTCCTATTAGTGCCAGATTCTTACTTCAGTGTCCTGTTTTCATGCAAGTTTGTGTTTCCGTCAAGCTAGAAACAAAGTCAATGTTGACTTGCATGGCTGAAAGCCAAATATGTAAGAAAGGAAAGAGCAAGATCTTGATTCAAAGTAGTACACATACATAAAGATGAGTAGGAAAGAAATACAACAATCACATCTGGACCATCATCAAACAAAAATATATTAATTCTACAATGACCAAGAGATCCTGGTCTCCACTATTGTCTGTTCCTAGTATAGTCAAATAAAAGGCAGAAAAGGGGAGAAAATCCATGTAAGTGACAACACAACATGGTAAAATTGACAGTGCTAAGAGATGAGTACCGTTAGCTAAAGCAATGTTAAACTCACATTTAAAACCTACTATGTCCTGAAAAATTAGTTTTTGCAGAATACTGTGCTGTGGGTCAATACAAGCAAGTCATTTCCACAAAGCACTGATATTCACTATTGCTAAATATGATATAATTAAGCTTTGCTAACGGCGGTCAGTAAAGAACAATTTTTCAAAGGATCTTCCAGGAGAGACATGAAGTTTTTGAATTTATCTTATTCTTTTCCCTCTAACACAACAGCTGTGGAAACCATTTATCTAGAGAATCCATTTCCACAGAAATGTCCCTCAATACCTAAAGCCAACCAACCCCTTATATACCAGCTGAGCCTTGAATGAAAATAATATATTATGGTAGTTTGCCAGGTAGCACAAATGCTGTGGATCTATATGAGCAAGAGGCAGATGCAACAAGTATTTCAAGTCTATGATTCCAGAGACAAGGGCAGGAATTGTCATAGGCAATCCTATTTCCAGGGTCCTTTCTATAGCCACCCATGCTATTTACATCCAATGCATAAGATCCAGGAACTCTGACAATTCCTTTATGATAGGGTAATATCAGCATGGCTATAATTTTCAAAGAAACAGGGTTTATTACATTGAAGAATTTGACCAACCTGGAAAGGAGACCTAAAAAAGGGGAAAAAATTATATATATATATATATATATATATATATATATATATATATATACACACGTATATATATCCCTTTGTTTTTGTATAGAAATACTAATGCTCAAGATCCACCTTCTATACATAGTCAAAAAGTACCCTACATGTACTAAATGTAAAGTCATTCAGAAGGTGTTCATTCAATTATTACAGCTAAGTTAAAAAGTTACTTTAAACAAAATGACGACAAAAATTTTAAAGAAATAAAATGAGCTAACAAAGGAGAACAGAACACCTTGGCTCTAATTCATGCTGAACACAGCCCAGCATTACCAGCATAAGCTGACTATTCAGGCAAATAAAAATAAAAGTGAGTAGCCTTGCTTAGCTCTGTGTGTAACTCACTGCCCACAGGCTCAATGTAGTCTTTTCATGGAATGAAAGGAAACAGAGACAAGGCAATGAAGTCACTTAGGACAGACTCTAAAGAGGTATTTTTGTGAGGTCAAAAATAAATTTTCTATCCTGGGACCACCATATTCAAATGATGAATGTTGATAGAAGAAATAAGTTAGAAAAACTGCATAACCAATCCAAAACATCTCTCAGTGAAATAAGGCTCAGAACATCATGAAGAATGGAGACCTTCCCCAATCAGAAGGATGTCTGTGTATCCATCCTTCCTTTCCATTTCTCAGGCCCTTCTCCATTGAATCTGTGGCACAACAGATTTCACATTCGAACATTCATTGGTTCTTGCTATTCATACCCATTTCAAATCATAAGTCCTAGAGTTTGAGGAACAAACCATTGTTATGCAGATGAAGTAAATACCGCAAGGACCAGGGCTCAAAAAGCTGGGGCAGGAAAACACTGAAGAAAATCTTTAACCTTGCTTGTGTAAGAAAATTAGGTTATGTACGAACTCTGCGTGCAAGAGATGGTCAAAGCCATGCTGCATATTTTGTTAAAGTTCTTTCAAGATTATACTGCATGATAAAGATGAGGAGAGACTACGTTATGAAATCAAGAAAATCAGACCTAGAGACATGCAAATCTCCGCCATGACCAGTCTCTTCGGGTGCTTCCCGCAACAGGTGCTGTTGGGTAACATGCAACACTGACACACACAGGTGTGCACTCAAACTCCGCATCATTAGCAGATAAAAATGCTCTGAAAGGGGCTTGAAGCCTTCTAAATATTTGAGCAATAAAGCATAAACAATTAAACAGACAGCAACTGAAGTTTGGGTCTCTGTCTCTACTAGAGATCCTGGTGTCCCCAACCCTCAATACTTAAGCCATTAAATGGCTCAGACTATCCATCTTTGGCAGTGCTTTATCAGACTACAGTGTGAAGTATTGGGGACTGCAAGTGTTCCCCCAGACTAAACCTATGATTAAAATCAGTGATCAAAAAAAGATAAAGTCCTTTTAGGTATGGTGGCAGCCCTGGGAAGAAGGGGGCACACTTATGTATTAATCACAACCTTCATCCATCGTGTGCCAACAAGATGACTGCTTATATCATTGCAAATGACTGAGGATGTGTCAGGCCAGGCGCACTACTCAAGGAAGATGCTGGTAACCCAAGGAGTACAATTCTGAAAATGAGATCTAACAACATTCTTAAAGTTGTCTATAAAACAAAATGAAGAAAACAAAGGTAAATCTGTGTTCCTGTTTCCATTCTTTCCCTAAATCATTACACAGCTAGGTATCTCTTCCTCTGAGTTTCTTTTTACTTGGTGAAGATATCTAAATCAATACCACTGTTTGTAGTATAATTTAGTGGTCTTGGAATTAATCGTTCTACCAGTTTAAAGGGGTAACGTAAATTTAAGACAGAAAATCTTGTTCAGGGATCACATAATTTGCAAGATGCAAATAAGATGATGGAGCACATAATCGGTTGCTGGTGTGGTCATTTTAGGGCCTGCTCCAAGCAGCTGTTCAAGCCAAGGAATGGAAAGTGTGTCCTAATAACGAATATTTCTTAAATGCCCAAATCCCCTTTCCTACTACTTACTCTGCACTGTTCCCAATCATTTCCCTTTCTGCATCTATGCTTCTGAATTTAAGACAAGGAGAACCAAAAGTAAAGATTATCATCCGACAAGGGACTTCAGTAGATGTACATTACTTTTTTGGAAACACAAAAGGGAAAAGATTATTGCATACAGTTGATTACTTTCAAAGAAAGCACAGGACAGCTAAGGAAAAAATGAGCAAATTATCCATAATTATGGCCCACTTCAAAATGTTTCTTGCACACAGGATAGGCCAGAGATACAGAAATAAGTACCCCATCTGACAGAAATGTTTCCTTCATGTACATCCAATAAGGTTAGGACCCTAGTGATGCACAAATACACAAGAATGAAAACTGAAGGCCGTGGAGACAGCTAAATAGACTAAGCGCCTGCCTGGCAAGCACAAGGACCTGGGTTTATGCGATCCCCAGTACCACGCGCCTCATTGGCCCTGCCACCAAGACCAGGCGTGGTGGTGCATGCCTGTAATCCCAGTGCTGGGCAGGCTGAAAACAAGAAGATCACTATGAGTCTGAGCTCCATAGTGAGAGTCTGTACGAACTTCGTAAACTTAAAGCATTTCATCACGAAGTACAATGGTTTTTAACAAGTCACACGGTACATGCACATAAGGAATTAAACATAAGCAGAGAATGTCTTTAAATCCACCCACAAAATGATAAAATGAACAAAAACAAGGAAGAAACAGCAAAATCAAGAGCCTAAGTATATTTAGCACACCTTCAATATCTATTAATTATAAATATAGATCTTCTGTAAATCAATGTTAATTGCAAAGGGAATATTCATGATCACTTTGCTAAATAAACAGATGTTTGACTAAACTTACAACTTAATCACCATCATGAAAGATACATTATAATCTACTATCATTAAAAATCACCACATATAAACTTAATTTTGAAAAGGTTTTTGCAGCCACTCAGGTTCTTCATTAAACTAGCATCATTACACATTTGAAAAATATTTGTATCCATCTGCAATTTATATGCCAGCCTCTAAAAGACAGGTGCAAGGCCTGGGAAATTAAACGAGACCTCAACAGCAGGTAAGAATTTCTCCACTTAAAACAACATGATTGCTTTGGCTAACTCCATTAAAAAAGCTACTCAGAATTATAATATGTTCAAACTGTGGTATGATCCCAAAATAACAGAAATATATGGTTAAGTAAAAGAAAATCCTTTTTGAAATAAATTACTATTCCTATCTGGATGAGTCAAAACCATAAGTCATGAACTTCCTCCTAAGCAAAAAGCTCACCATCAGTTCCTAGCACCTTCAGACATACTGAAAGCAATCTCTTAAAACACAGCTCCAGTGCCTTTTACAAGAGCAGGTTCCAGAAAATATAGATTATAAAGATGACAATGAGGACAGAAAAGGCAAGAGAAGGACAGAGGGTACTGACCTTTAAATGTAGTGCTACCGAAAGGTCAGGGGCTATTTTGCTAGAAAGTAAAAGTGTCATCTTCCTACCTGGCATCAGAGTAGCAGCAGTAAATGCTTGCTGACATTCAGCAAAATGACAAGGACTGCCTCAGGAGTGGCCTTCACAAAATGTCCAGGTAAAAAATAAAGCTTCAAGGGAAATGTTTTGCCCACTGAGGTTCCTGTGCACTGCAAAGGAATCTCTGCAAATTTAAAACATTCAAATACACACCACAACCAATACCACACAGGTTCCCAGGGTCCAGTCCACTTACAAACAACTCAGCTCCTCCCTCTTTCTGAGTTGTCTGCCAAACTCTGCCACAGTTTGTTAGTTTGGATATAAGCCTGGCTCCTGAAACACTAGGCAAAAGGGTTTAAAATGAACAGAAATCACTGAAGCAAGAATAAAATGGTTGAGAAAACAGAGGTCAACATATGTCACCTCTCAGCCCTATCCTGTGACAAACATTCTAGAAATGTAGTATGCGTTGTTTTCTACTTCACAAAAGGTACCAAGCACGAATTCAAGTAGTCAGAGACAACAGTCCCTATGCCACTGGGTTGCCCCTCTCTTGGCATGTATCCAGTGCCACTCTCTTTAACACAGACCTGGGTTCCTCTTTCTATCAGACTGTACTTTTCTGAGAATAGGGGCTTCATGTTTCACACTCAGTACTGCTCCCCATCCCCAACACAGTTCAGAGCCAGGACTAAGTAACTGCTTGATGAAATAAGCTTGTAAAATGACTAGACGTGACACATTCTGGGGTCCACTCTTTATGCAGCACTTTCACAGGAGAAAAACACAAGGTGATTGCTACCTTCTACCCACACACTCCAAATGATTCTGTCCTAGTGTGACAGACAGGGGTTAAACAGAAACTTTTTAAATCTAGATTTAAACAACAAAAATGGCTTTGCATGGTGGCATATCCCTAAAATTCCAGGGCCCCAAATGCCAAAGTAAAATGCTCCCAAGTTCAAGTTCAGCCTAGAGACTGAGAGCTTACCTAAAAAAAAACAAAAACAAAAACAAAACAAAACTGCAGCTGTAGCTCTGTGTGAAGGTCATGGGTTCAATCCTTAGTAACTTCTCCCCTACAAGAATGGACTGCAGAAAATAATCAGCAGGGTTGAGTTCACTGCACTTATAAAGATTACTGTCCTCAGAAGTCCTCGAACATAAGGGTTCCTTGCCTCTTCAGAACAGGCCTCACTGAGCTACTATACCTAGTGACCCTCAAAGAGACTGACAGTTCCAGAGGCTCAAAACTGCTAAAAATGACACTAATTTTGCTCTTTGTGACACCACAATGGAGAATAAGAAATACCCTTTAATTTAACGCAATTTAAACATCAGCTCAAGGCACATCGCGGTGGCACGTGCCGTCCTCCGATCTCGCTGGTTCCGCCTCGGATCAGGCTCAGCTTTCAGGCCACTAACCCTAACATGACAACATCTTCTGCTAAGACTAGCATTCCCAGCCCCAAGCTGCCAAAGGAATCTCTTCACCAAGCATTGGAAAGAATGCCTTTCTGAGGTCCTTGTAAGACTGACTTACAGGAAAATCCGGGTAGTGCAACTCACTGCTTAGGTGTCTTTGAAAGGCATTCTGAGTACCCATCCAACCCCATAAAGGGAGAACAAGACAACAGCCTAGTAATTTCGGGTTATTAGATTTAATGACAGGGAAACCTCAGCTGGCTGTAGGGAAACACTGGGGATTAATACTGAAGCTTTTAAAGACATCTGAGCTACCCCAAAAGATAACTAAGTAAGTGCACATTGTTATCATTTATTAAAAACAAGTTTAAGAAGTGGAGGAATCTAGGCTGTGCCCTCTAAGAAACACACCTGTTAAAGTCACCTGCAGAAGAACAATGGGGTCTTTCGCACATGGGCCCCCAATGGGTACAGAGCTAAGGGTGATGACCACAAAGAATACGGAAGAGCAAGAGAAGGCTGGCAGAAACACATAGTTCCAGGCCACCCCTGAAAGCCGTGGTCTGCACTGCCTCAGGTGCAATCACGGTCAGCACAAGGCTGCCTGCCCCACTCTTGGAGACTTGGGTGTGACCTATATATTGGCTTTTTTGTTACTGTATTTTTTAAAAAGTTCCCTGGTGATTTTCAGTAATACTCTAAGCTTTTGTATCATTTTGGTTTTTTTTTTTCTTTGAGTAAGGATGTAGATATGTAGCTCTCAGGCTTCCCTCAAAAAGTGCTGGGATGATAGGTATTTGCTACCAAATTTCCCAGTTTAAATTATTTACAAAGAGGAAGGAACCTATAGAAGTCATCTTGTACAAAACACAGCACTTCCTCCAAAAGCTCAATATTTAAAGGATCCTTAAACTGTGTGTGGTGGCACACACCTGTAATCCAGTACTTTAAGAGACTAAGGGAGCAAGACTGCAAGTTCAAGCCCAGCAGTGACTTAGACCCTGTCTCAAAATAAAAATATAAATATGAATATAAATACAAATAAAAATAAAAAGAGCTGGTGGTGTAGGTCAGTGCAAAGCCTGGGTTCAACTACCAGTATCCCCCCCAAATGCATGCATATACATATATATACATACATATATATATATATATATATATATATATATATATATATATAGTTAATTATATAATGGAACAAATAAAGTACAAGATGAAAACATCCACCGAAAAATCCAAGCTTATATTAATAAAGTATTTTCAGGGGAGAATAAAATTTCCCAGATAAAACACATCACATATGGCTTCTAAAGCAACTACTACACCAATCTGTAGGCTACAAAAGGGAAGTCAGATGCTATTACATGTTAATGATTTTCTCTTCTTATATCCAGAAAAGACAGGTAAGTAATAACATTTCATAAGTGAAGAGCTTTCCAGAAGGAAAATATTTAAGCTCATCATTTAAGAAAAGAGTGGCTATGACATATTCATTATAAAATAAGTGGAAATTTCTCCAAAGGGTGAAAGAATATATTACTTCACAGGACTCTTTAAAAAGATTAAACACATACTTGCATCTACAAGATTTTTGTTGTGTTAGATACCATCTCTTTCCACCACAGGCCTCCACCCAGAATGGGTCTTCCCAGACTTCCACTGCCAGTGCGGCCACCCAGGACATGAAGATGGGCTGTAGAAATACCCGGGGAGCTATAGAGGAGTAAGACACCTAGGTCCCACCCAGAGAATTCTGATTCAGGACACCTTGGGCGCATGGGCCAGTTAAAGCTCCTTTGTGCTGCTCCTGATGTGCAGTCAAGGGCCTCTAGCCTCTGTACCAAAAGCACCAATACTTCACATGTTTCCTCTGCATTGTTCTACTGAATGAGCCGAGGTATGACCCCAGCAGACCTGCCAACAGGCATCTGTTCCCTAGTTACTATGTATCCTGGGCTCTAAGGAGTTAAGACACTGAAGAGTTCTTAGGTTTGTTTTTCCTTAGCTTTTTATTATATTCCAGGTCATGTGTGCTTTTCATTCCATGATCAGCACATAAAAAAAAAAAGTTTTAAAACATACCAAGTTTGCCAAAATGGCTTTCATTTTAGCCTTACCCTAACAGATGCTTGATGAATTAAAGAAAAGTAGCCCTTCCATGCACACATACATACAGAACCAGGCATGTGTCCGTTATAAACAAATGCACCCAGTTACCCTCACAGGAAAGATTATAGAAAACTGTTTTGCTCTGAACAATACCTGAGATACGTGCTTGCAGGCAAGAAGAATTTAATTACGGAGAGCAACATGAGCACAGGCCTACATGGGGGCAATGTGCCAGGAAGAGGCATAGCTACTTTATGCTTGTATATAAGAAAGGGAGCCAGGAAGAATTCTGGGTCTCCAATCACAGGCTCTCTTCTGACCAGTCTTTCATTACCATGACCTTACGACCCCAGCCAAAAGATCTGCTATCTATTTCCAGAGCAGAAATTCTCTCCAAAGACCATCCTCACCAGCAACTGCCTGGTTTCTTGCCCAGAATAAAGGCAGGTACTCAAAAATGCTGATAGCACTTTGACCAGCAAATTAATTACATAAGAAATCCTCAGACACGGTAAGAGAGAAGCTTCCAGCCCAACATAAAGGCACGCACATATGTGACCCCAAGCAGGCTGAGGCAGGGGCTTCACAAGTTCAAGGCCAACCAGAGTGACTTAGCAAGACCCTTTCTCAAAATAACACAAGGGCTGTGGAAACAGCTTAGTAGCAGAGCACTTGCCAAGCCCTGGGCTTGATCGCAAATAGCACCAAAAATAATAATGATGCAATAACAATAAATAAAGGAAAGAAATAATGAAGAAGGGTTCCACAACAGGAAAACCAGGGCCAATTTCATATGTGGCACTTCCACTCCTACATCTTCCTGCTAGGCCTCAGCCATTATTCTGCTCTATCTATATGTCAAATAGAAGCTATGCTGTCCCTGGGTAGGGCGTTTCGGGAGGATTCATCACCGCCCCCCAGGGCACGGAACAGGCTTCAGTAAAGCTGGGAAGCCCTGAACAGCCCCTTGCAGAGGCAGCCAAGGGAGGGCAGCTGATTACCGCCAAAGACATCACGGCAGTTGTCCAGGCTCTAAAAACACCCAGAACAAGGGAGAAGCAAGTTATTAAAAAGACAAGAAAATAACTAAATCAGCCTTCTGGATCCACATAAATATTTTGCTAATCAGTTAAAGGACAGTAAAGGAAGTGCAGAAAGAGTGCCTAATATGTAATGGAAAATACTGCACTTTCCAAAAAGTGTGGCAGGGAAGCTATAAGCTAAAACTACTTTTTCAAATGACTAAGATACTAATTTCTTCTTTTTGAGAACTACAGAGAAAGGCCCATACAAATGATACAGTATCACTAGAAGATCTCCAGCCTGCAACCTAACCTTTCCTTTTCGGAGACCACAGATACATGGAAGCACAAGCAAACCCACTGCTCTTTTCATCCAAAGCAGACCACAGGGAGCCAGTAATGCTCCAGTCACACTGTTGTGCACAAATTAAACTGTCTCCATTTTTCCTGGGCATCAAAAGCTAATGCTGGGGGTGAGTGTCCTCCCAGAGCTTTCTCCTGGCTTCTACAGGAGTTCCCTAGAGCCATTTAAAGACATACAGAGAGAGCTATCAGGTAGAAGCAAGAAGTTGGGAGGAAAAAGGATGGGGGCCATTTCAGGGGCACACAGACAACTGCCTCCAGGGAGTGAGTGTCTGATAACTTAGCTCTTCTCCCTCCATCCTCCTCTGGCCTCCTAGGTTCCTGGACTATGTATGTAAAGCAAGAATCTGAGACAAGGAAAAGACCTATGTAAGAAAACAGCAAGTAGGACCTTCCCCCCAACCATGTGGATGGATTGCACCCAGACAGACTGCTGAGAAAACAGCTGTCTGCAGGGCCAGCACCAGCCGTCAGTCTTCAGAGAAGGCACTGGGGTAATCAAGGTGCCAGTCCTTTGCCAGCAGGGAGGAGGCTGCCCACAGCACATACCCAGCATTTGAGAAATGACCCACTAAAAATAATCTGAAACAAGAAGGCAAACTTGAGTTTCTAAGTAGTGTAGAAAAGCAGTGGCAAACCTGAGCCATGCATGCTATTTGTACTGGAGAGTATCCTTCCAATTGGAAAGTATCTTCTAATTGTATCATTTGAGGATGAGTCAAACAAGGTATTATTGCAACTTCTAATTTGGATAATTTTAATATGATTTCTGCTCCTGACTAGTAGACTCAATAAGCAATGAGCCACTGAATCTGTGTGACTAGAAACAGACAGTGCACTGCATCTGGGCTGCAACTGTCCAGGGCTGCCTTTTTGTGTTAAAGTATGTCTGAGATGTGACCTATAGGTTATGGGGCTCTCGACAATATGAACCATCGCTCTCTGTAGATATCACACCACGTCTTAGGTTCAAACAGGACTATGCTGACAGTGCTCAGAGACACAGAGCTGGGGGATCCCTCCTGGCTCTCATTTCCTGCTCCCAGAATGGGCCACATCCACCTCCTCAAGGAGGAGGCAGGCTACACGCTTTTAAACAAGCACTGGTGATTATAATTACCTACTGGTCAGTAATGCTATCATATGTTAATTAAATATAATTGCTTTATATACAACTACGTGGGGGTAAATGTTTTTGTCACAATAGGATACAACTTAATGATCTGCAGTGTAATTGTGCAAATACAAGTGCAAGGCCCTGTGAGCAGCAGGTGGGCTGCACAAGGAGGGTGCCAGGGGCTGAGTTCCCCTCAGGGGTGTCAGGTTCTCCCTGCCAGCGCAGCTAATAAGAGCTGTGAGACCCCAGAGAAGACTTAGCCATTTCCTCTGTCCTTTTTTTCAAAAGCAGCAAGTTTGGTCTGAGCTCCTGAGGAAGAGCCCATCTGGCAACAAAACACAGGGCCTGGGTCCAGCACTGCCTCTAAATAACACAAGCAGATAAGGAACTAGGTGATCAGGGAGTGCACTGCCAGCGGGACTATACATCAGCTCCTCTGGGCCCAAGCATCTGTGCTAAGGCTGCCTTACCGAGAAATCCAGTGTGCCTGCCCAAGGGCTACCTACCTCTGATCTTTCTACTCGGAGGCAAATTTCCATTTTACAAATAAAGTTATAATCACAAAAATGGGAGATAATTTTTAGGTGGTAACTGGTTAAATAAAAGATCATACATCTACATTATTAAAAACTACATAGCCATTAAAAATTCTGTTTAAAAAAATTATTTAAAAAGCAAGGGAAATCTCACTTACAAAACATGAACAGAGGCACTGGTAAGAAGGCCATGAGATATTAACAGTGGTGATGCTGCCTCTGGATAATAGGATTTAAGTAATTTATATTTTCTTCTTTAATGTCCCAAATTTATAAAATGAATGCTACATTCATAATTAGGAAAAAATTTTAGAGAACCATGTAAAGATGAAAGCAGACATATAAATAATCTGTCTAATGGGGTTAATGTAAAAAAAAAAAGAAAAAAGAATGGATAAAACTTAAGTCAATAATGAAATACCTAGAAATGGATACTCCCAGGGCTTACAAACCTCTGTAAAAATGGCTTGTATTGAGCCGCTCTATTAAAAAAAAAAAAGAAAGAATCCAAACCATTCATAGGGTTAATCTTGACTGTACTAAGTACTATATTGAGATTACAACCAGGAAAACTTTGTCTAAGAGACAAAATTGTTCAGACAGAGTGGAAGAGGGAGTGTAGCACAACGGTAGACCACTCTCCCAGAATGTTTGAGCAACTCAACTCAATCCCTAGCACGGTAAATAGTAAAGGGGTGGGGGGGGGGAGGTTACAGGTCACCCAGTTATCTCTGGCGGAGTATTTTCCCAAAACATTTCCTCATCTGTCTAAATCAGGATGGGAAGCAGGTTAAGCAGGATGACCTGTGTCTCATGCTCTGCCTGGACTTTACAGGTGTATCTGGGGCTTCCACCGCCTTCCTTTGGATAAGCTACATTTTTCCCTCATATTCTGGAATAAGCAAGTTTTTCCACAAGAACACCTTCGGTCCATCAGATCATTCCAATGGGTGAAATTCACATTATAAATTAAAATGCCCCAAGACTGACTTTTAAATTACATTTCTGTGTATTTATTCAGCATGAATCAATTAATCAATCTAACAGCAATTGTCATCCTAGCAAGCTCAGAGCAGAGCCTTGAACACAACTGAGCAGAATACAGGTAAGGCTTTAACATGACAGAATTTCTCCTTCCTTAGCTCACACACAGCAGCCCTGAAAGCTCTCTGCACAGCATTCCTATCTGTGTCAGCCAAAATTCAGAAGACATTGGGGAATTTTCTGGGTGGCATGCTGAACTGCTGGCCTTGTGGCATGTGCCATGAAGCACTTTATTTTCATCCAACCATGGGAGGACTATTCTCATGCAGAAGCGACACTCTTCTAACCTGCACCCTCTTCTCTGCTTTACTACGTTCAGTTAATAGACTGCACATGAGGTGTGAATCCAGGCCCAACAAGGCACCATTTCATAAACTTTTTCTCTTGTTACCATGAAATGAAATTTGGACTGAAACTAAATACTAGCTTTTATCAGCTCAAATGATATAGTTCCTGTCTCCTTTGCCTGGAATCCTCAGATGTTCTGAGCTAGCAGTAGTGAATCTATGGCACACCTGTTACTATTACTGTTTTTATTTCTTTTAACACAAAAATGTTAATGTATGAGTTGTTTTTTCTAAACTAAAACCTGAGAATTAAGGTTTAACTGCAGAGTTGGCGCCTTCCAACAAATAAGTGGGTTTAGGGTTACAGCTTGGCAATTGGTCTCAAAGGTTTGCCATCCACTGTTCTAAGCTAAAATATCTTAGAATTTCGTAAGTCTGGTTAGCAGTCAGCCTTGCCACTTGGAGATGGGGAAGAGTAAAGGTACAGTACTACTCATACAGGAAATGCAGAGCTGTACAGCATTGTGTCTAAATAAGGCCCCAAAAGAAAACCAGCATTACCAGACCAAAGACCTGGGGAGAGAACGTAGGTGAGCCCTGACTCTTGCACTAAGAGCAACAACCTACAACAGTGGTTCTAAAGCTGAAATATTTGGCTATGATGAAAAATGAACAGAAGTAATTTAAAAAAAAGTGGTATGGTCTCTACTCTAAGGCAAACGTTTAGATGGATCTCATTGTGAGAACCAACAGGGCACATGGTTGTGTGCCTGGGCCAGGGCCAAGGGCTGGAGGTGAAACCATAAAGACAAGAGCAGTGGCAGGCAGTGGCAGACCTGAATACACACTGCAGCTCTGCTGTTCAATCAAAATACATGGCACCAACTTAATCTTTGTCCTCAGAGTAGTTCTGTGTAAACCCAGCAGGCCTGGAGCTCATTTGTAGCAAATGAGAAGCAATAACATTGGGCAGCCATATTTGCAGTGCCTCTAACAGTTAACAATCAAATTCTGTGCCCTGGTAGAACTCAGAATCAGGGGACATCTTAGAAGCGCACATACGAGCATCATTTTCCTAGCATGAAAGAGGTCAGAAGTAAAAGATAGGTACAAAGGTCAAATAGCAGCCTGAAATACCAACATGTCCCCATTTCCCAGCTTCAGAACTTTTAAGTCAGGTCAAGGACATCAGATACTGAGATGCCTCTATATCTACAGAGTGTTGGTTCCAGAATACCTCTCACCCCACTATCAAAATCCTCAGATGCCTAGGGTGGGATGGGGTGGGGTGTCAGGGTTCACCAAGGCCTCTGAAGCCATCCAGGATTGCACATGGCCCCAAGGATGGGGATGGGGGCCCACTAGCTCAGCCCAGGTATTCCCCTCTTGGGTATTTTTCCAGAAGAACTGAAAACCTCATACCACAGCAATATATATACACCCATGTTTATAGCAGTGCAATTTGTCATAGCTCAATCTTGGAAACAACCCAGATGCCAATCAACTGAGGAATGGATTTAAAAAAAGGTATTTTTATACAATGGTATATTATTCAACTATAAAAAAGATAAATTTGAGACTTTTATAGGGAAGTGGATACATCTAGAGACCATAATCGTAAGTGAAAAAAATTAATTAGACTCATACATGTAAACATATTATCTCCCTGGAGTAAGAACCTGAAAGTGTAAATAAGATCTGAAAGGTAAAATAGATATTGTGAAAGGAAAATAAACTGCTCAAAGGGAATGAACAACTGGGATGAGGGACAAGAGAAAAGAAAGAAGGAAGGGAAGGAAAGGCGAATATGAATGCATATACACAGGACAGCTTGTATAACTATACTGCTGATTTCTGCTGGTCTACTGAAAGGAGGCAGTGAATGCTTAAATATTCCTCTCTCCTCTTTAATTTTTTATAATTTTGTGACCAATCTTACAGGCTTATATCCAGTAATCTGAATAACTAATTTGAAGAAAATAATATGCAACATAACCATTATTGAATTGCTAACATTTTGTTTATTGAAATTCTGCATCATTTGTTTGTTTTTACTATTTTTTGTATTCTTAAAACATTTTAAAAATCCTCAGATGCTCAAGCCTCATATAAAATGGTATAACACTTGCACTTCCATTTGTATTTGTTTAGGGAGTAACGACAAGAAATCTGGGACTGGGCATTAGTTCAGTGTTATAGCACTTCTCTAGCATATGTGAGGCCCTAGGTTCAATTCTTAACACTGCAGAGAGAGGAGGGAGAAAGAAAGGAAGAGGGGAAGAAGGGAAGAAGGGAGGGAAGGAAGGAAAAAAGGAGGGGAACAGAGAGAATACAATGATTTTTTTTTTCCAAAAAAATTTAGTATGTGGCTGGCTGATTCCACAGATATAGAACCATCAGATATAGATGGCTGAGTGTATATATATATGTGAGGAGTCGAACTGCTTCCTTAGATTGATATCCTCCAAGACTCATGCTACAGTAAGATCAGTGACCTCAGCTACCAGGAGTTTCCATCCCTGAATTGGCCAGGGCAGCAGGTTTTAAATAGGTGAAAAGATAGAGAGACAGAGACGCAAAGACAGAGTCAAAGGCAGAAAAATGGAAGCAAGGCTAAGCTCTTCATTCTTCACTCCCTCATATGAATCCTGACCACCAATGACTGTAATAATGAAGATCAAGCAAGGCAGAATGACAGGTAAAAGCAGGAGTAAACGGGGAGAGAGTCAGGAGCCGGAAGACAGATCTGAAGGCTGCAACAGCCAGAGGCCTACTTCCTCCTATAGATACCAGGAAGGAGACAGGGCTATCTCCAGAGAACTGGAGTTTGAAACTTCCCACCACTAGTACTAATTGCCAAGGCTGAAACCTGGCACCACAAAGAAGCCAGCACAAGGAAAACACCACCTCCCCACCAGCAGGCTGCACATGTTTACTTGTTAAAGCCAAGACCCCACTGTTATGGGTGAGAAGCTGCTTTGCATGAGGGTGCAGGAGCTACAGAACTACGGATTTTACCAATCGGTCATCAACTGATACAAACTGCAAGACACTGCCTTGCATGCACTCTACAAGTGCAGTTTTCTAGTACTTAACATCACATTTAATAAGCTGCATTAATGTTGTTGCTCAAGAAAACTAGAGAGAAATGAGTGTTTTAAACAGTGAAGATGTTCACTAATGTTTACCAAGATATTTTAAATAGCTGAAGATACCATTCTCTTTGGCTGAACCCCTAGCAAGACAGCTAAAATCCACTAATCAACCATAACAATGCTACGCATTCATTCACTGGCAGACTCTTGCTGCATCCAAAACACAGCACAAAGGATCTGAGAGTAACACAAGACAAGTGGAATATAGCATAGTACAGGCTCCTTTGTAAGGTGTGCAGTAACATCAGAATGACCAAATTGTATTGGCCAGGAATGACCTCACGTGGTGCATCAAGTCCATAAACTCCCTCTATCCTCCAGAAGGGACAGCAGCAGGTAGAAACGGAAGGAACCATAGAGTGATAGTGAAGCTTAACTGTCAAACTGGATTGGCTTGGCAGCTACGCAAGGAGTTATTAGTAAAAGCACTTTCAGGGTGTATGGGTGGTCACAGGCCTGGCCTGCACCTGTCATCTTTATCAGGTCCCTGGCCCCTGCTTCCCTGGTGCTCCACTCTGCTGCTTCCTGGCCCCCACGAACTAAGCAACTTTGGGCTTCCGTAACCTCTGTCATGCTGTTCCTGCCTTGGGGAGGAGGGATAATGTGAATTCTCTGAAACCATGAAGCAAATAAACCTTTCCTCTTTTAAACTGTGTCAGGTATTTGGTTCCACAAAAGAAAAACTAATACAGTGTGAGTTCAGAAGGTGATTCAAATGAAAACAAAAAGTACCAGGAGCACCTATCTATATCATATACTTCCACAAATATTTGCAAACCAAAACATAAAGGAAACAAATTAGCAAAATTTCTTGAGAATTACAAGGTGGGGACAAGAAAGCAAAATCAATCTTCAAGTCTCCAAATCTAACAGCTCTGGGTGAGCAAAACATTAAGGTGACAATGTGCTCCCTGGAACACAAATGCATATATTCCTAGGGGCCAGGGTCTCCCTAGCTCAGTAGAATAAGCACTTCCCTGACAAGCACAAGGGGCTGAGTTCAGTCCCTGGCTCTGCACACACAAAAAAGAAAGCATATATTCCTAGACAGAGAGATTAAACACTATCAGCTCTGGCCTTGAAATACATTTCTTGCTAGGTGACATGGGTGAGAGATGAAAGGTTATCGGATTTCATTTCACTGAATTTTCAGTCTGTCAGATTCCGTGGACACTCTCAGATATCCTGGGACTAATCTGTATCTTTTAGGACTGAAACATAGCTCTCCAACAGAGCCAGTGATCATCATCTACCTGCTGTATTTTATGGAATATCTGATCAGAACAATGAACCAAATGCCACTATAAACTGGAATGGCTTCATGGCTTCTCAACTAAGGAATAGGTATCTTTCTCACAGCACTATGACTGCATCCAGGTACTCGAGAAGAACTCTAAGTTGGTATATGCAAAGAGGAGTGTCTGGACTGGAGGAATGTCACTGGGGTAAGGAAAGCAGGGGTGAGACCCCAAAGCTTTTAGAGAGGAGGGAGCACCCAGAGCAAGCTGCTAATGCCAGCCAGAGCCCAGGTCAAACCACACTCAATCTTCAAGTCTCCAAATCTAACAGCTCTGGGTGAGCAAAACATTAAGGTGACAATGTGCTCCCTGGAACACAAATGCATATATTCCTAGGGGCCAGGGTCTCCCTAGCTCAGTAGAATAAGCACTTCCCTGGCAAGCACAAGGGGCTGAGTTCTGCACACACAAAAAAGAAAGCATATATTCCTAGACAGGGAGATTAAACACTATCAGCTGTTTAACTAATAGCAGCAGGAACTCTAGATGTCTTTCTGAGGAAAACACTGAGCTTGTGGTTTAATTCACACACAGTGAAAGGAACAGCAAAGCCCTAGGATAGCTTCTTTCCTCGATGAATGAAATGAGCTGCTTTGAGTGATAGCAAGTCTCCCTCCTCTTAAAGTACAAACTGGCCTAATAATTCTGGTATCCCACTGGCCAAAACCAGCAAACAGTGCTGCCTGCCAACTCTGTCATGCAGAGTGCAATGCATTCTCTCACAGCAGCTGCAAAGAGGTAAAGAGGAGAGAGGGCCCAAGAATAAGGAGGTGAGCACCCTTGAGGCATTCACCCCCATTTACAGATGCAGGGCCTTAAGCAGAGCCCTGGGGAATAGGAGGCTACAAAGGTAGTCCAGGCCCAGGGCACAACGGCAACCCATCCAGAGTTCCATCTACATGTCAGTCATTCTAAAACAGGCCCCTCCAGCTGGAGAAACAGATGCTAAGGCGGCTCCATATGAATAAGAATGTGGCTGTCTCCTAATTATGGCCCACCCTACAAAAGGCAACAGCACACAGAAGAGTCCAACCTCCTGGTAACATGGAGAAAAACGTCCTGGAGACAACCAAATGGTAGAAGTAGTCTAGTGTCATTTTACTCTGCCCATCCAGCACCACCAAATTACAAACAAGGAGAAAAGACAGCAACTGAGAATATGATGAAACTTTATGTAACAAGCACATGAGTATCAACTATGTGGTAGGCCATCAGCTAGCAACAGATGTAGAGAAATGAGAAATCTACCGGACTTAAAAGAAATCCAAGTGAGAAGGAGGAAAAAAGGGAAGATGAGGAAGGTGTGCTATACAGACGCAGAAATTACAAACTACAGGTATCTAATCTGTGGGTTATCCGGAATGGGAAGATGGCAGAAGCAACCAAATTCTGGGGACCAAAGTCTGAACCCAAAAGTGCAGCAGAAACCCCACAGAGGCAATAATTCCGCTTAGTTTCAGTAACAGATGAATATAGTGAAATAAAAACAAAGATTGTATCGACTGGCTTCAAAGTGGAGAATGAAAAGGTAAGGAACACAAAGTCTCCAGAATGTCTTCACAGCTCAATTGCACAAATATCTCGGCAACCAGCAATACATCCAGGCAGCCACCAGTAAGAGACTGAACAGGGCAAAGGCACTGCTGCCCCAACCAGGCAGACAGCAAGAAGGTGAGGTTAAGGAGAACAACCCAGAAATTGACCACGGATTTTCAAAGGAATGCTAAAATGAAAAGTGACATCAAAAATATGCCTAAGCAACAGGCCTGTCATTTGGTAGGAAAAAGGCACTGTGTCCTTCAGCTTCCCCTTCTAGACTTAGTTCTGAAGACCTGCTGCTGAAATAGTGGCATTAATTGAACTGCCTAATGCACAAGCCCATCTGAAGACCACCTACTGACCACAACTCACTCACACGCTGGTTCAGGACTAGGTATTAGTGTTTAAAATATAAACACTTTACAGATAAAAATAATGTCCAGAACCATAGTGCCTATAGTACATGAGAATTTAAATGTTTGGTTTTTGAACTGAACAAAATATTCCCACTCCAAAGTTAATTAGCCCACCAAGGAATGAAACCTACAGCCCTGGCCTGCACAAATGCAAAGCACTGGCTGGCTGAGCAACGCTTGCCTTGAATATAAATGCTATGCAAAAAAAAAAGCAATTTATCTAAACACAGTATAGGTAGCTCTGCAATCAGTATCTCATAAATAAAGAGAGAAAGATGAAGGGAAAGCACTCTAATTGATTTTAAAATTAGTTCCAGCAAAGAAATAATCTGACAACCAACAAGGTCAACCACAGGAAAAAAATATACAGCCCTCAGTGAAAAGTGCACCAAAAAAATTCAATGAATCAAGATATATGGACTACTATGAAAGATATTCAGAAAATGCCTGAATAAGAGTAGGGGAATTAAAAGCAAGTCAAATAGGGACTCGTCTTCAAGTGTGCTTAAAAACCTTAAAATTAAGCTGACTCCAATCCCAATCTGTACTGTGTGACCAGAATATGCCTTATGGGGAAAGTCAATACAGAATGGCAAGACTAGTCAACCCTAAGGTAGCAACTGGATTGAAACCACAAGTGGGGAAGAGGAGATGCCGGGGAAAAAAACAAAGTCATGTGTGACTGAGCCAGCAAAATGCAAGATCCAATTAGCAAGCTGGGAAAGAAAAACAAACAAAAAACTCCCTCCTGCACTATTAGACATCAGGATGTTGACTCCAGCTTAAACAGCTATCAGAAACAGTTGAGGAGATCAGCAGCGGACTTAGAGATGGCAAAAATTACACCCACTCTACATAATCCCAGCACCTGGGAGGCTGAAAACAGGAAGATCACTATGAGTCCGATCTACATAGTAAGACCCTGTCGACCCCTTTCTAAATACATAAAAAGATAAAAATAAAGGAAATGCTTATTTGCCAGCCAGATAGCTCAGTGGACCAAAGCACCTGCTTAAGCAGAGCACAGCAGCCAGGCCTAGGTTTGATCCAGGCATGCATCTGTAATCCCACCTCTTGGGAGGCTGAACACAGGATTATAACTACACATCCAATCTACCTAGTGACACCCTGTAGACCCTGTACTAAATATGTTGATAGGCAAAAAAAAAGAATTGCAATAGCAATCTACAGAACTAGGTCTTATGCCTTAGCAAATGTTTTGACTTAAGAAAACTTGATAAATGTTGCCTGCAGTAATCTCAACTACTCATAAGGCTAAAGCAGGAGGATCATAAATTCAAAGCCAATCTGGGCAATTTAAGGAGATCCTTGTTTCAAAATAAAAAAGGTTCAGTGATACAATGCTTGCCTAGCACCTTCCAGGTCCTAGGTCTAAAAAGAAAAAAAACTGTATAAATGCCCATTGTATTCACAGTACTCGCCAAAATGCTGAAAGAGGGACAGTAAAGTTAAGGAGTTCATGTCTTTCCTGGCCTCAGTGGAAGTTAGACTTCACAATGGAAAGCAGCTAACACCAGCCCAAGCTATGGAGAGGGAAAGTGGTGTATGGCCATCTCTGGTCTCAAAGGCCCTTTCATAACCTGGGGAACAAAGAGGGGTGGCACCTCAGCACAGCCACCGTATTGAATGGTCACAGGACAGTAAAATAATGGAGCTGTCAATTCTGAAAACAAAGAGAGAATTACTGCAGCTCACAGGACTGAAAGCAGACAAGAAATATGAACACACAGTGCAAGAAAGATTTAGATAAACTGAAAATGTAGAACTGTGTGATACTGATGATTAAAGCAACAAAGAAAGATGGATTCGAAGAGGTGAGGGTGCAAGATTTAGAGAAGGATTAATCACCAAGACCCACGAGGAGGTTGCTAAAATCCCACAAAAATTACTTGACAGAGGGAGGCAAGATCATGGGAAAGGGGATATATAACTAAAGGCAATGAAAGAAAATATAATTTGTCATAGGGAGTAGAAAGCAAATCAAAGGGCAGCAGGATAGGCACATGCTGTCCTCCCCAGTTTAAAATTCACTTAAAAGACCAATAAAATATACATTTTAGGAAACTGCTGTCTACCCAGATACCCAATGTCTTGACTGCATCGCAAAGCACCAGGCTTGACCTCCTGTGACCTCACCAGCTGGGAAACAGATCACAGCAATGTTTTAAGTGGTGACACCTAGATATTAATCTTAAAATATCAGAATACGCATTCTGGAATCTTAAACAGGTGAGCTAAGAACCCCTCACTCAAAATTTAACAGTAACCTTTTTTTTGAGTCTAACAAAGAAGATTTCAAGTGTTTATCTTGAAAAAAAATGCTCAGATCAAACAAATCTGAAGCTGGTACAGAATGCCTCTCTGCCAGCACAGACATATTCCACACCTTTTGATCACATGGCTGCACTCCCCAAATCTCTCCGCTGGAAGCCAGTGAAATGCTATATCCATTTCAAGGAGCCTTTGCTTTTCTCCAAGGTCCTTAATGCCAAGCAGGAGACCCTCTCTAAGTTGCTATTTGCCTTATGCTCTCAGTCACAAGCAGATCACAGTCAGTGGGTTTATTGGTTTGCCCCCGCTTCACTCAGGTCCTCAAACCCTACAGCTTTAAGTTCATCTGCACCCCAGCAGCACCCCTGCCTGAGGGTCCAGAGGGACCAGCCATCCTGTTTTCAAAAACCTAGAGTGGAATAAGGAATAAGCTGAGAACGATTTTTAATTGTTTCTAAATGCTAAAGCCCCTGGGACCTTGAACACACAATGAATGGAGTTATCAGAACCCAAATGGCCCCGCCTCTGACAAAAAGCCTGAAGAATCCCTGGACATCACTAATAACACATCTACCTGCATTTCCTCGCAGCCAACTGCCTACCTAGGAGACCCAGATAAGTCTGCCTCAGGAGACAGCTCCCCAGATGAACGCAATAAGGACGTGGCGAGATTAAGTACAGTGCACCTTTAACAAAAATGATCCTTTAGTGCTCAGATCTGAACAGCTCAAAGTACTGGTGTAAAAGAACCTTTATATGGGGAACAAGTTCACAGAGAGGAGCCTGAAAGACCTGGGGGGGTGGGGGGGGGGATGAACAGACACTGATAGCATCAGACAACCAGCTGGGGAAGACCATACCCTTGTTTTCTACATATCCAGAGAACCAAGCTCAAGCACTATGTGTGTGTGTGTGTGTGTGTGCTAGGGGAGTGGGGAGGGCACAAGAGAGCTACAAGGCAGAGACAGGCAAATGAAAGAAAGGAGTTAGAGAAAAAGGCCCTGCAGCTGGAAGCAAACTTTCTGCACTAAACATCTGGGGGTTGAGTAAACTGCGTACCTGTTTTCAAGGTAAATTTCAGCTCTGGATCTCTTTGCCAACTACAATAGCACTGCAAGAGCAGACTTCACGGGGGGAATAAGTCAGCCCCTTCATCGGATGCCTGGGGGCTGTTTCCTTTGTCATTAATACTCCAAGTGTAACACAAAGCCCCTGGCAGCCCTGGGCAATAGAGCACTAGGCTTTCCAGTTTCAGATCAAAGCCAAACACTCCCTAGGAAGTCCTGAGATTGCACAATGTGCTATCTCCTTAAAGGCAGCAGCTCAAAAAACCCATAGCCTTTCTGGAAGACACTGCACTTATTTCATTATGGCAAACAACAGGCTAAAACAAGCTCTACCTTTATGGAAACCCTGATGCATGTCTGCTTTCACAAAGCACCACAAGTGAGTGTTCTTAAATGACTTTCAGCTCAAAGGAGAGTTAACAACTAAGCGCTGACACTGGACCTCCTAAGCTATCCAGGGACACCATCAACACCACATCTGTCAAACTGGAATCCTTCTGAGGGAAATACTGCACACTTCTGCTTTTAACCCTCCCATCATACCAACACACCAAGCTCCTGTGAGACCCCAGCATCATAGGGTGCCCAAGAATTCCTGGACAATACTGGAACATAGCTGCACTGGTAAAAACCGTTCCTTTGGTCACAGTGTTTTGTCCAAGCAATTCTCTTGGTTCCAATTAGAAAATAATTGAGAGGGGATATGGAAGTATACAGTTAGCCTTGGGCATCACCTTGTCTTCCTGTATAATTTAAGAGAAATGAACTTGTTTCCTGTAGGGGGAAAAAAAAAAGCCAATTTGCCCTCTTATCCCCCAAATGTATAGATGTCTCAAAAGATCTATATTATTTGATGACAGGTTACTAGAGTATTTTAGAGCAGGAGGAAGAGACATGGTAAAATAATCTCTCCCAAGCTGAATGTGGTGACACATACAATTACAACATTCTGGGCGCTTGGGCAAGAGGATCACACCAAGTTTAAGTTTAGCACAGGCAACCTAATGATACACTGTCTCAAAATTAAAAAAAGAAAGGGCCGAGGATGTAGCTAACTCAGCACCCAAGACCTGGAGTTCAAGCCTCGGTACTGGTAGGGGAAATCCTCTATGTGTTCTGGGAAGGGCTAGGCTCACTGAGTCTGCCTCTGGGTGCTCCTGGGCGAGGCTGCCCCACCAGAGCAATCTCTCAGCCACCCACCTGCCCCTGAGGATGCTCTTGCCAGACTTCCCCTCCACCTTTTCCACTTCCTTCATCTGTCCCCTCTCCCACTTCGTTGCGTGATTTAGAAAAGGGTCTAATACATAAACTATCAGGTCATGTTTAGCTCCATTTCAAAGCTATGAGCCTCAGAAAGTGCCTGGTAATTAAACAGGAGGTAATCGCAAAAGAGTGTTTTGAGGCCCCTCTCAATCCATCCATCACATATCTCCAAAGAATCCTCAAGCACCCTGTGCTTCTGCAGCCAGTCATTATCCAGCTCCCAAAACACATCCCTGATACATATTTTTTTCCCTTGGAGATTCTACCTGCCCAGATGTAACTAGGGCAGGCACATATTTTTGTGTGTGCTGTGTTTTGCAGAAGGGCACTTGGCCAAAGGGACAGAGAAAACAGGAGCTGAAATTCAGCCTCCATTCTGTATGCCAATAATATGCTCTAATGGGAGGCTCCCTGGAGAAAAGGGCACCCTTCTCTAATTTTCACAGAAACACCCTAACAGGTCCTGGTCAAGCCTCTCTGTGACCACTTGACTGAGCTCCCAGTGTAGCTGTAAGAATAGCTGGGAAGGAGTACAGGAAACTGGAAACCCACGACTCCAAAGGGATTGCTACTGCCTAGGCTTTACACAGTCACAGTCCACTGGGAGCCCCATATGATTTTTCTTCTTATTTACCCATACTGTAAATCTGTTAACTTTAGAATAAGCACAGAACAGAATCTTGCATTCTTTAGGAGAGCTCTGGGAAATTCCTCAAGTAGAAAAACCAAGTACTTGGAATCTTCAGTATGAAGAGGGATGGCTCTTCAACACCACAGTTCTTCATTCATAACACTTTTCCCCCAAGTCTTTGGCCAACTGAGGCTTTTCAAAAGAAAAACTAGACCTTGTAGCAGATCCATTCTTACCTAGTAGTTTTTTCCTATAAAATACAAATTCCTTTATCTCATAAAATCACTCCAGTGACACAGAAGTTCTTAAATCCAAGCCTGACGTTTTCCAATTTAAAATTCTGAAACACCTAAAAAGCATGGCCTCAAAGTCTTTCACACATGATCCCTAATAACCAAGCTCACTTCTCAGCACTCCTAATTAGCTACTCTAGTCATACACAGCTACTCTACTCACAATTCATCACAATCCCATATTCTCTCCTCTGCCACTAGGAACCTGAGGTGTCCCCAGGACACAGGACTCAGTCCTCTCAGTGGATTAACATCACACAGCAGGCATGCTACTCACCATCCACAATGGCTATCCATTACCTATTCCCCAAAACTTTCCACTGAGCTGTTTCTAACCACTTAACAACTTATCCCCAGCTTCCCTTGGATGGCATTGCGGGGGGGAGGGGAGTACTGGCACTCAAACTCAGGACTTCACACTTGCCAGGCCCACTGACCTATGCCCTAGGCCCCACCAGCTTCCCTTGGGTAGGCCATCTGTTTACATACTGACTATCCCCATTGTTTGGACAGGTATCCCCATGTTTGGACAGGTATCCAATCAATCCTTTTAAATTAATTTTATTGGGACAACTGATAAGACATAAAAATACCTTCCCAGATTATGCACTTTCTCTAAATTTAATTTTTTTCACAGCAGTTAGACAAATGGGATTTGTGTACATTTCTCCCCTACTAGACTTAAAAGCTCGGTGAGAGTAGGACTAGGAAACCATCCATTCATGACTATCTACAGCACAGTACCCAGCAGCCAGCAAATACTGATGCCTAAGTGGGCATAGGCTGAGCTGTCCCTACCAGTAACCACCAGCCTCATGTGCCAACTGCATCTCTGAAATGTGACTGAAGGAATTCAGATGTGAGACTAGTATAAAAATACATACCAGATTTCAAAGACTAAGTTATAAAAAAGAAGACAAACTATGTCATTAATGTTTTAATATTCATTAAATGTTGAAACGATAATATTTTGGAGATGTTAAGTCAAATAACATACATGAAAGTTAATGTATTTCAGTTTTTAAATGGAGCTACTTGACAATTTTAAGTAATATATACAGCTGGCCTATATGGCTTGCATTACAGATCTGTCAAGATAGCGCTGGCCCATAGTGCCCTTTCTGCAATTTGCTAACTTCTCCACCTTGGATACAATAGGTCCTTGGGAAGCCTTGCCATATCTTCTACCACAATGGGGTTCTCTAGGGTGCCCTCTACCATCATATTCACAGTGTGTTATATTACCTTATTTACACTCTGCCAAAGGACTTTAATGAACAAATAATGGATATTAGTCCTCATTTCCCTCAAAAGCCATATGTTGTAGCTATTATAGCTGAGGCTTACTGAGAACTTTCTTAAAATAGAGGAAGATATAAAGAGTGAACAGGAAAAAAAGAAAACAGAAGCAGAAGAAAGCAAGAGGCAATTCATTTTGGTGGGAAATAAGAACTGTATTATCATTATCTTAGCTAAACTAGGAAATAAATTCCAACAGCTTTCCACTGGCCACTAGGTTAACTCCAAAGGATCCACAAAAAATTTTAAAATTCTTAGTAGGTTAGTTCTTCAGAAAATCTGTTATCATCCTACCTAAGCTACAACACCCCAATCAC
This sequence comes from Ctenomys sociabilis, assembly GCA_004027165.1. Taxonomy (NCBI): domain Eukaryota; kingdom Metazoa; phylum Chordata; class Mammalia; order Rodentia; family Ctenomyidae; genus Ctenomys; species Ctenomys sociabilis. The sequence continues at coordinate 70,012 of PVKA01005105.1, forward strand.
CACTCCTTGAAATTCAGCTACACAACCTCCACTATCATAACGCTTTGGCTGAGGATTCAGGCACAAAAATTAACATTGAAGAATTCCAAAGTTGTGGTTGCTGTGGGAACCTCAATTCCAACTGTAGGGCACAGATGTAGAATCGTGGACTACTCCCAATACTGATAAAATTGGAGACATGTATTTACACTGTGCAATGAGGCACAGCTACTGAGAGAATCTCATTTTGGCATTTCTAGGCTTTTCATGCATTTAAATTCTCAACCTTACTGCGGCACTGTTTGCTGCATTAAATTGGCTCCTCTATGGGGAAAAAAGGGATAGGAATGAACTGATTGGCCAGACATTCAAATCACCCACCCCGTATATGTTTTTTATGCATGATCTGATTCAAAAGACAATCATGATATTTTTATTTTACTCTTCTGGGATGTCTAGAAACTCTCACACAAATGGCAACAGCATATGAATTGCAACTTGTACGAGCACCACGACATATATGTGTACAAAACATGTAAAGCAAATTTCACATCTTTTTAACTACAAAAGCAACAAATTAAAAAAAAAAAAGTAGAAGCTACACAGCACTAACTTCAACCACAATGTTCAATTTCAGAAAACCAAATACTTGCCTCTGGCAGTGGTTCTCACTAAGAACTTGGTTCTATAACTACTGAACTGACTTATGTTATCAGAGGGAAATAATAAGTGCAGGAACGGTATCTACAAAATTGACACTTAACCATACTCAAGAAAATGTTCAACCTCAATCCCTCCCTATCCCCAGCCTCTTACAATGCAGAAAGATGGGGAAAAATCCCACGGAATTTAAAACAGAAAAGCTCCCCATCTGTATACTGAATATCAACTCTTAGAGTTTTCATCCAAAGTGTAACTTCTCAAAATTGATACATAAGTCATACACATTCAGCCAGAAGACTCAACAAATAGCACAAAACAGTGCAACTAATTATAGGTACTATTTGCAAAGGATAAAGAAGGATCTTAGGGAATATATAGACAAAGATTCATTTCTTCCTAGAGCAAAAATACAAAGAACTGTCAAATGAAAATGACCAGCAGAAACAGGTCATATTTATTATAATGTAGTTGCGATACAGATTTGTTAATGGATATATCTCATGCACCATATTACACATCCCAGTTCTAACTGCTCTGCTGAACTCTCAAGGAGTACCCATCCAAAAGGAATCAAGCAGTAAGGGTAGCTCAGGAGACAAGGAGACAGTCTAATCGTGTTCAGGCTGCAGATATTAGGAAGTAATATGTTGGAGATTCCAAATACTTTTCCTTTTGCACTATCCCATATATGTACCATTAACTAATTCCTTTCGGTTTCTGCACAGAAGCTTGGCCACTTGCCCACTCTTACCTGCATGTTTTCTCCCTCCAGCCTTGGTGGTCGGATGCTGGACAAGTGGATGGTCTTATAGTCTCCGGAATTCAGCTTCACAACAATAGCATCAGCATTGAGAACCTGCATCACCTACAGGAAAGAAGGCAAAAATACATGAACTGGCTTTGAATGGGGAGTTCCCGTCACATGCCAAGGAGGAAAACCCAACACAGTTACAGGTAGAAAATGACGTGAATAGCCACTTTTAATAGATCCAGTATCATCCTTTATCACACACCAAGTCCGAGCAAACTATCCAGCTAGTTCCCAGAGACCTTATCATGATTTCTCAACATGACAGAATCTATATCATTCATAATGAGTCAATCTTGTCTCTCTTGCCCTGACCAAGACTACAAAGCTTAAGACTTAGACATTCGGCTTCTGTTACTGAAGATTTTCGTTGAAACAGATTCTAAACTGAAGCCAAAAGCCTTATCTCAATATGAATCTAGTGAAACAGACAAAGTCTGTATTAGAAAAAGGTAGCTGCCATATGACAAAGAACTAGCCAGGAATATATCCCAGCAGCACAGAACCTGTCTGGCAAGCGCAAAGTCCACAATTTGATTCCCAGTATCAAAAAACAACATAACAACAATAAAAAAAGAACTGAAATACAGGCCCCAACAGAAAGCAGAAGAATTGGAAGGGCAAATGGAATCATCATTTTGGCACTGAAAAGGAGGTGCTCAGCCACTCTTCTCACAGGCAGAAACATTAAATCACTAAGGTAATACCTTGGCTACTTTAGAGCCACCTTTTTAGAGCACTGTTTCAGTCCTCTCTGTTGTAGAAACCAAAATCATTAACACTGCACCACACTCTCAGTTGAAAAAGATTAACTTCCAGTCTGGGGTACAAGGACATCTATTTGAAGGGTAAAAGCACAAATATCCCCCTGTCAAGGTTATCAGAACATTCCACCAATGCATATTGAATAAAATCCCATTCAAACTGGGACAGGGCAACATCAGGGTTATAACCACAACCCATAATACAGCCCACAGTCTAAAATTCAACCAATTATACTCAAACCCTGTTGTTTCAAGACTGTAGAGGTTTGGGTTTTTTTTTTTTTTTTTTCTTATTTCACAAGTAATATTTTGCCATGAGCTAGGTGCTGACTACAAAACACTGTCACCATCCACTCTACCTGCAAAATGAAAATTAAACTCTTCTATGCTTCAATCAGGCCCCATCAGGACCACCAGGTGGCTGAATAAACTATCTTTCACACAGAAAGGGAAGACTGGAAAAACGTCCCTCCTCTTTTATGCACAAAACAAGCAGACTCTTCTTTGTCATGATGGACGCCATACTGTAATTCTCCTCACAAGGCAACATTTGTGTGAAAGGCAAGCTTCTCTATTTCCTCAAGCACAAAATGCATCCATTTACTCCAAAAACAGCTATCCTCTACTTACACAGAAGCAGCCCATCACAGACCAAGAAGAGTAAAGAATACTTTTAAAGGACAATCTGAAGAAGGCAAAGAGAAGAAACAAGTGAAAAACTATACATCAAGCTCAATGTCTTTAAACAGAATGAATGAGAAAAGTCAGAATCAAAGTGGGCGTGGGCTGGTGCTGGGCAGCCACCCCAGGGGAGACCACCATGGATAAACAAAGCAGGATGGAAAGAAAACAAGTCAGTGATCCGACAAGTGAAAAAGGGTCTGAGAGAGAACTGCATGAATTAGAAGGGGACTTTTTTAATTTCATTTTTTAGATAAACTTGGAATCCCAAAAGCACCAAAAAGCTTCAAATATCAAAACCAGTCCAGTTTAAACTTGACTGAGCTGATAATCAAATAGGCTACACAACTCACACAGGCAGAAACCCACATTCACATGGCCACAAAAAAACTGATAAAGAAAAGGCATATGTGACTGTATCAGAACCATCCAAACTAAAGAGCCCTTCATACCACCCTGTCCATCAACTTAAGAGCCTAAAAACAGCATGGAAGGTATAACCAAAAATATAGGTACAGCAACTGAAGGAGAAAGAGTAGATCTTATTTCTGTTAACAAGTTAGTGCCAGGTTAAAAATTCCCAGTGTAAAGGAATGCTTTTCTTTCATGGTACCAGTAGTAGATAATTGACCAAAATAGAAAGGCTAAAGCTAATCATTTGCCTATTCTTCACAATGCAACATTTGTGTGAAAGGAAAATGGAAGATAGAACACATGAGGGGTGAGATTTCCATGATACATGGTCTTATATTATTCTAACTTCAAACAACAAAGAAAAAGAATTCCCCTAGGCATACCAAGCACTACAAAGCAAATCAATAGTTCCTCCTTCAAAAGGATGGGAAAAGATAATAATGTACTGATATCATAGCATTTCCAAAACCTCATTGCAGGACAGATCTATACCTTCTCTCAAACCAAAACTACCTCTTACCAAACTGTCATAACCCAAAACACAGGGAAAGTCTTATAATAAAGACAGGAAAAGAAGCTCAATATTCTCTGTATCCTAGTCATGCTCAGAAAGGAATAACACCAAGGAAAGTATCACAGCACTCACACCTTCACCCCCTGACTGCAGAATGTGAGGATCTAAGTACACCCTGTGACAAGGTACTGGTATTCATCACCCCTTTATAATGTGCTAGCAGAAGCAGCAGCGAAGATTCTTGGAGCTGTAAATTTTAGGCCACAGCAGCAGACTCTCCGCTTGGCATATCCCTGATTAGAAACCTCCTCTTCAGGAACTGTGCACCCTAACACTGCCAGCTACGTGAGGTTTAGCTTTCTGGAGGAGAATAAGCATACACGTGTGTGTGTGTGTGCATGTGAGTGTGAGTGTATGTGTGTGATGTGTGTAGTGTGTGGTGCGTGTAAGTAGGTCTTCTATTCCTCTGTAAATCCTGCCACTGCCATGCAGAGAACAAGCAACTCCAAGCAGAAACATGGAATAAGCAATAAAATACGGGTTATAGTCACATGCTGTGCAATAAGTAAAATGCAGAGTGAATTACTATGCAAAACCTGCTCATCAGCACCATTACAGACCACATTTCAATGAGGATATTTCTTATGATGCTTTTCATCAGGATGACTAAAGTATGCCAATGCTCACTCTCCCCACAGCTGCGGGTTCCCTAACCGAGCCATGCTCATGCTTACACACTAGGCGATCACCTCAAGGCTCAGCATCAGCACTCTATGTGGAGCAAGTCACCAGCTGGATTCAATATGCATGCACTAAATCCAACTCCCTCCCCATCTCTCAAAAATTAAACGTAAAAGGGAAACTGGCTTACTGATTGATGGCACCATGTATGCCAAAGGCTGCCACAGTCAGAATTACACAGGAACAAGAAACATTCATCCCTCCCATGGCCCTGGCCACACTGTCTAACTGCAGAGCCCATCCACAGTGCTTAATAGGTGGCAGGAGGCTGCTGCTCTCCAGCTTCTTAGAGCTCTGAAGCAAGAATAAGGAACAAAGAGCCTTACAATAGCCTCCTGGGTGGAAACCCTCCTACTAGCTCCCCAGACACAACCTACCAAAAGCTCCAATGCTGCCACAAATCTCAGTACCAGAAAAAGATGAAAGGACCACCAGTGCAAATAGGGCCTCCTATAGGTACCAGCAGAGAATGTCCTTTGATGAGGCCACTGGGAATGAAACACAAATGCCCTTCTACTACCTCTGAAATCAAGACATCTGGCACTTGTTCCTACTCCCTGAGGTTGTGTGCTGTTTATTTTTCCCCTACACCTCACAGCTGTCACCCCTGTCCTCTACAGAAAACTAATCTCAACAGTATCCATCAGACAAATTTCAACAAGGGACATGCTACAAATATCTGCCCAGTGCTCCTCAAAATGGTCAAGGTCATCAAAGACATGAAGAGTCTGACACAAGAAAAGCTTAAGGAGATATGGCAACCAAGTGTAGCATATTTCCTGGAATGGAAAAAGGACACTGGGATAAAACTAAGGAAGCCTAAATAAAGCAGTGCAAAGTAAACAATAACATATAAATATTGAAATACTAATTAGAGCAAATGTATCCCATGCACATAAGATATTAATGACAACAGCAGGGGGGGGTGATGATGAAGGGGGAATCCTGTAACGCTTGTTCTGTAACAACCTTTAAAAATTAAGTCTGTAATAATACAATAATTTCAAAAGATAAAAATTTCTAATTTCTTTTAATTCAATCGTTATTTTTCTTATCGGCAACTGACCTCTTTGATGCAGTAAAGCCCACCTTTCTAGCACCACAATTCCCAGAACGTCCTTTTCACCTGAAAGTTATATGACAAAAGCTAAGGAAGTGGTTAGTACTTTGTCTTCTCCATTATACCAAAAGAGATTATAACAACAGACTCCAGATGATACCAAAAAATACTAAGAGGAATTTTTGCTGATAATCACATGAGAAGGCCTCTTTCACTCTTCATAGTATTAGAAGTCCTAGCCAGAGTAAAGAACAGAAAGAAAGAAAGAAAGAAAGAAAGAAAGAAAGAAAGAAAGAAAGAAAGAAAGAAAGAAAGAGGTACCCAAAACAGAAAAAATTAAATTACCAGTTTTCTCATATGAAAACTTAATGATTCAGGTTAGAGAGATAATTCAGCAGTCTAAGCGCCTGCCTGGCAAGTGCAAGAACCCAGGTTTGATCCCAGTATCGCACGCCGAGCTGGCAAACGAAGCTGGGCATGGTGGCACGTGCCTATAATCCCAGCACTGGCAAGGCTCAGACAGGAGGATCACTGCAAGTCTCAGCTGTGTAGCAAATAAATAAATAAATGAAATATTTTTTAAAATTTAATTTAAAAAATCCCAATGATTTTACAAACACTGTTAAAAATAGTAAGCAAATTCATAAAATAGCAGGATACGAAGGCAATACTCCAAATCAGCTAATTTCCGTATACAAACAATAACAGTCAAAGAATTGCTTCTGCAATAACATAAAAAAGAACAAAATATGTAGGAATTAACCAAGGAAGTAAAACACACAATGAAAACTACAAAATGCTAAAAGAAATTAAAGACACCATAAAAAAATAGAATATTATAATTGTAAAATTCAGAGAATTTCAATGAACCCAAAATAGTCTGGAAAAAAACAAACTAGGAGACATATAGTGCTTGATTTCAAAACTTAATATAAAGCTACATCAAAAAAATCATCTGGTATTGGCACAGAGGCACATATAGATGAGTGGAAGACAGTGGATAAACAAAACTTCTGCATTATAGTCCAATGGTCATTAACAGAGGGCCAAATGCTGGAAATGGAAAACTTTTCAACAAATGTTGCCAGGAAAACTAGATATACAAATGTAAAAAGATGAAGCTGAACCCTTTCCTAACACCATAAAAAAAAAAAAAAAAAAAAAAAAAAAAAAAAAAAAAAAAAAAAAAAAAAAAAAAAAAAAAAAAAAAAAAAAAAAAAAAAAAAAAAAGACCCAAAATGACTGCATGACTTAAAAATAAAATTTTTAGGGTGGGGGGGAATCATAGGCCAAAGAACTTCTGAAGTTTATATCACAATGTTTTTAATATGACACTAAGGGCACGAGCAACAACAACAAAAACAGATGATTAGATTTCATTAAAAAATTAAAATTTTGTGTATTAAAAGGAATCACAGTAGATTAAAAGGCAACCCAGAGTGGAAGAAAGAATCCCCAAATTGTTTACCTAACAGTAATAATAACAGCAATATATGCAGAACTCCTCGAACTCAACAGAAAACTCAATTTAAAAATAGGCGAAGAACATCAGATTTTTTGCAAGAAACCAATAAACACATGAAAACGTGCTTAACACCAGTAATTATCAAAGGAAATAGAATCAAACTAAAAGATGCTATTTTATACCTAATATAACTACTACCCCCCCACCAAAAGAAAAATCTTGGAGAAAAATGTCAAGAAATTGCAGCCTGTGTGCAGTACTGGTGGGGGTTGAATAGTACAGCAGGCAGTTCCTCAAAAGAAAATAGAAAAGCAGGGGCTGAAGAGATGGCTCAGTGGAGTAAGTGCTTCCCTAGCAAGCACAAGGGCCTGAGTTCAATCCCCAGTTCCGCAAAAAAAAAAAAAAAAAAAAAGAAAAGCATGTTATCCAGCAAGTCCACTGCTGAGTACATACTTAAAAGAATTCAAAATCAGTTTCAAAGAGATTATTTGTACTCAGGTTCACAGCAACACTGTTTATAATAGTAAAATATAGAAGCAACCCCACTGTCCACCGAGAGGTAACGAGACAAGCTTAGAATGTATGCATATAAAAAGGAATGTTTGGGCTGGTCAGATAACTCAATGGACTTAAAGCACCTGCTTAGGTAGAGTGCAGCGTCTGGGGCTCAATCCCTGGTTGCCATTCATGCCCTGCCCCTGGGGCAAGCTGAGATTGAATGTGGAGGCACACGCCTGTAATCCCAGTGCTTGGGAGGCTGTCACTATGAGTCCGATCTATGTAGTAAGACCCTGTAGACCCTGTACTAAATACAAAAGAATGAATAAATAAATAAAATGGAATGTTATTCAGCCTTAAAAAGAGATTCTGAAACATTACAATAGACATAAAAACATCATATTAAGTGATTTATATATAAGCAAGTCACAAAAAAACATAAGCACTGTATGATTCTATATGTATGAGTTACAGTAGCCAAAATCACAGAACTAGAAAGGAAATGGTGGTTTCCTGGAGCTGGGAGGACAGGGGAAGGGGCAGTTAATGATTTTTAGCTATAACAGTTTCAGTTTCATAAGATGAATAAGTCCCAGAGAAAGAAGACAGTAAGATTTGTACAGCAATATGAATTTACTAGCATCACTAAACTTGGCTACTATACTTATACCACCTATAAGTGCTTAAAATACTAATTGTAAGAGTTTTATTACAGGGAATAAGCGCTTCCCTGGCAAGTGCAAGGGCTTGAGTTCAATCCTCAGTTCCACCAAAAAAAAAAGTTTTATTACAACAGAAAAAATGGGGGAAAAACCTTGGAGACACAGAACTCCATCTAGAGCTATCATGCTAACTAACTCAGAGAAATGGAAGCACAGCAAAAAAAAAAAAAAAAAAAGTCAGGGCAAAATCAAATACAAATCCTCCGCATCCATGGGTAGCTTACAGCTTCATCTTCAAAGCTGGATCACCAATGCCAGTCAGGTTTTTAGGGCACCCAAGTAAAACCCCCCTTGAGGGCAGAAAAAGCCTTTAACTCTTCCTGTGCGTTCTGATGAAAGTACTGAGCTTCAGGCTCTGTTTAAGCTACTGCACCGGTCTCTCATCTGTCCCAAAACCTCTAAGCAGCAGGGCAGTGAGAAGATACCTCTTGAGGACATACTTCCACATCCCCTCCCCCAGCAGTGCTATTCAGGTCTGTGAAATCTGCAATGCCCACAGAACCAGCAGCAGGGACAGAGAAGCCAAGCCACGTGCTCAAGGGACCATATGGCTACAAACAGCACAGATCAGCAAAAACGCCACAGGGAAGGCAGGCAGGGAACTGGCAGGCCACGACAGGCACAAAAGTCTCAGGCAGGCTCAGCTAATCGCTGTGCAGGGAACATGCTTCTCTGCTAACCAGGAGAGACAAGAAGAGCCCTCCCTCACATTTCATTCCTTAAAAAATAAAAGTGCTTAAGTAGATGATGGGAACTAGTCTTTCAGTATGCCACATATATCAAGAAAACACTTTCAGTGAGTTTCAAATTTTTCAGAGTGCATTTCTTGGCAAACACTCATCTATAGCTTTGTATCAGTTCCAAAAATTAACTATGAGTACCAATAGCACCCCATGGACGAGGTCAGAAGTGACCCTCTGCAGGAGTTCAGGTTATTTTAGCAGTGCCCTACACAATATCACACACTTAAAAACAGAGTGGCTGTTGAAATGAAAATCACCATATGCTAAGGCTTCATAAGCATGTGACCCTCAGAATTTCGTGTAGGACTTTCAGAATATGTATACGAGGGAACCAGCTACCAGAGGATGTTTTTAAGTCTCCTCAAAAAAGTTATGGGTCATTAACAGACATTTTAAAACACATTTAAATGACTAAATAAGTATAGCTGGCTTCTAGGTTACAAAAAAATAATGTAGATAATTTTTCATTTTAATTCAGTGCTGATACCCAGTGTTTTATGAGATATTTTAGTGCTGGGTAATTTACTTAGTGAGATCCTGTCTCAAAAAAAGAAGATCTGAGGATATAGATCTATGCAAAAGTCCAGGGTCAATCTCAGTACAACAGCAATGTGTTAGCCAACTATGGCCCAATGGCTGGCCATCCAACCCACTGCACAGAGCCCAGACAGTCCACAAATTCCCGAATGTTCTAATGATGTTTCTTTCAGAAAAAGTTGGTCAACTTCCATTCTACAATATATTAAAAAATATACTTTTTTAATTTTTATTGAAGTACAAATACCAATGAGACAGTTTTAAGATACCTTGACAAGATGGATTTGATAAATTAATACATTGCAAACTGTTTTCATAATGTTTTGGTATCATAGAAGATGCATACATGACATTATACTTACAGACATTATTATACCACATGTCTCTTATCAGTAAATTAAGGTAACAGATAAACAGATAGCTGTTTGCGTATCTTATTTTTTATACCTGAATTACATCAAAGATTCAATAATTAATACTTTCTACCTTGTTATTTTCCTACTGGTTGTCCATAGTACTAGAAGACAACATAATATCCTCTCCAACCACCATTAGTGCAAATCTTGCCTCTCATAGAATTACGTCAAAAGACTCAGAAATTGTCAAATTAAAGCACCTCAAGTGAGACTGAAAAATGGGACCAAACAATAGGACTGGTTTCAGATCTCTGTGAGAAGCTTCTATATTTCAAGAAATGTACCCTAAATCAACAGGTAGCTTCAGTACTTCTAACCCAGTATCATAATGCTTCATTCTTAAATAAAAGACCCAACTAAGAATTAGTAAACATCTGAGAAAAGCCTCTAATTTGAAAAATAAGAAATCAAAATAACCAAGGAAGAAAGCATGCCGAGAAAATTTTTAAAAATTCAACTCCTTGGAGAGCTAGGGGTTAATCCAAGGTAACTTTTGATGCTAGTTTTAAAATAATAGCAATAAAAGAAAAGTATTCAGAGAACAAATAAAATTCTTAAAAATTAAAGTATCATAAATGAAATTAAGGGCTGGGACAATAGCTCAGCGGCATAAGTGCCTGCCTGGCAAGCAGAAGGTCCTAAATTCAATCCCTGGTACCACAGAAATAAAAAACAAAATAAAAAAGCTGAAGGATAAAGAGAACATCTAAAACCAAATAAGACACAAAGATGGAAAATAAGAGGGAAAAACTGGAACTCCGGCACAAAGTCAATATCCAAATAACAGAAGTTCTAGAAAAGGAAAGAGAAACGTGAGCAAAATCAACAAAGTAGTTGAGAAAAATCAAAAGTCCCCCCACAAAGGCCTAAATATTGAAGCATCATATGCTCACAGATGGATAAGGTTGCTTCACTGTGAAATGTCAAAATACTAGGATCAAAAAGCACATGGTAAATCTATCTAAGACTAAAAGTCATACAAGGATAAAGGATTAGGCTAATTTCAGACCTCTAAGAACAAGAGCAGGACGGGAGACACCTTAGTAGCTAAAAGACAGTGAAGAAACATTTTAACTTCTAAAATAAAACTTCATACCCAGCTAAAGTATCAATCATGTTTAAGTAGGGAACGGATAAGAAAGGTTTTGCAAAATTTACCCCCAGAGTATTTTTGCCATGAAGTTTGAGAAAAACGTGCCATCAAAATGACATATGGTTGTAAACCATAAAGAAAAGGCCACAGAATACGGTAAGCATAGCTTCAATCTGAGTGCAAGGCAAAGAAACTTCCCAAGACAATGGTGAAAAAGCCTAAAACTTACAGTACTATAACAGACAAAATTAGAAACTGGTGCAGGTCAGACTCCAAGAAAGCATTACAGAATGATAAGATTATCAGACTAAATCAATCTGAGAGATTCAGACACTCAGCTTGAGAATTGAATTAATACTGTGAAAAAAAGTACATGTAAATGTTAAATTATTAACTGCAAAGAAAACAAAAATACTGAATTGAAATGTATTATGCTCTATAACTTTGTGGTGATTAGCATTTATGGAATAAACACTGCCTATTAATAGAACCAAAATTATGATATAATCATCTGGGAAGGACGGGAAGAGAGCACATGTGGCTGTATGAGTGTGTGTATTTGAGAAAACAAAACCGATTTTCTTCCATGTTATAAAGAAAAGAGTCTACAACTACAACTGAAAAATTAAGAAATAACAATATAGACATTTCATTCAGAGACATAGATTAGCCAAGATGAAACATGGTTGCCTCACGGCAAAAGAGAACTACCATAAAAATTTCTTAATAAGCCTATAGAAATTTTAATTTTTTGCTGTCTTAAACCTTACATGTTTAAACCTTACAAAGAGAAATAACCTAAGAGTAGTACTACTAAAGTAGCTGACAGTCCGTAGTGAGGTAAGGGACTTACTCTGGTATATTAATCAACTGTCTACATCACTAAAATCATTGCTCACAATTTTTTAAACAAGTTTGTCCTAATGAGAAAAGCCATACCTATAGTTATATTCTGTCTCAAGCCCCTTATGTCCTACCAAAGTATTCCAAGTAAGACTGGTATAGAGCAGGGATCATCATACTTTTTCTAAAGGACATTTCAGGCTTTATAAACCAAAACTCAGACTTCAACAACTCTAATACTACTGAGTTTCACTGCTGTGTCATCAAAATAGCCACAGATAATACTGAAAAACACATGGCTGTGCTCTTAATTTCTTCTTGCCACTAATGTTTAATTTCACATAGTTTTCACATGTCAAAAAAAATTTTTTTGCAGTGCAAAATCCATAGGCCATAAAGAAATAACTGTAAACTGGGCACAGTGATGCTCGCCTGTAATATCAACACTTAGGAGGTTGAGACAGGAAGACTGCCAAGAGTTCAAGGCCAGCGTGAGCTGTACAGTGAGCTCAAGGCCAGCCCGAGCTACATACCAAGATTCTGTCTCAGTCAAATTTGGTGCAAAGGACAAAGTCTGCCAAGCAAGACAGACACGAGTGTGACCAGCTTTGTCTAGAACAGAAGCTGTACCACAGAGTCTCAGGCAGTGTGGTATTCCAGCTTTTCTCCTTTGTGCTTTTTTCCTGTTTTGAAAACTCAGGAAGTTTAAAGTCCTTTAGCTACAAATATGATTTTTTTCTTGCTGTTCTCTAAATAGGCCTATATTCAAATGACCTCAATTTATGCTAAAGGTTCTACAAGAGACGGTTGGTTATTCCTCATAAACCTCAATCAGACCATTTCTTGAGGCAATCTCCACTATTCTAACTGTAATATTGGCGATTCCTCATAATCCTTAATTAGCTCATTCTTGATGCAATCTCTTCCATTCTAATACTGCAATAAATACAAGGAGATGGCTCAGTGGAATAAGTGCTTCCCTGGCAAGCGCAAGGGCCTGAGTTCAATCCCCGGTTCTGCCAATAAATAAATAAATAAAACAATAAATAAATAAATAAAACTTCATTGTGATGATACAAGACACATCTTGCTTTTTTTCAAAAGAAACATCTTGGGGACTTAAATTTCAAAAAATATTTAAAGCTATGCTCCCATCATTTTTCCCTTTATCAGCAGTACTAAAATCTTTGAATATTGAAGATGAATGCAAAGCTATCATCACAATGATCTACCCCTTTGGATTTCTTTCTTCAGCAATCCCTCAGTTCCCCAACCTCCAAAGCCCAGAATTCATTTTCCAGGTTTCCAAACTCACTTTGCAGAGGGACCAGGGACAGGCAAGGCAGCAGGGCCTTCCCAACACTCACACACCCTCAAAGAGATGATGGTGAAAGCCTGCCTGCCTTGTTGAGTGAGCAGCCACCATGTGTGTAACCAGGTGCTTATGCGAAATACAGGCACAGCTAAGTAAGTGGGTGTCAGGTACACACAGCAGCTATGTCTGAGTTTGCATGCGAGGTCATTCCTCATGGAGAGGCCTATTCTGGACTGTGACAGGATCTGAAATGTACAGGGAAGTAACTCCCACCCAGGCCGACTACAGGAATCACTATGGTTAACCTAGCAGCTATTCAGACAATGCCTACTAAAAGACAGAAGTCCCTTGAGGACTCTACCCTATTACTTTAGGTGGCATTTAGAAAGAATGAAGAAAGAAAAAAATGAAATTGAGCCAATTTCTCAGACACTGCTAAAATTTTATCAAAGGTAGTGTCAAGCTTTGTCAGGCTGACAGTGCCACCTAGTGGCTACTCACACAATAATCTCATGGTTAAATGGTAGGGAGACGGCTACTATATAATAGTATTCAACCACTTTTTGTCTATAAAGACAAAATTCCCAACCTCTCTTTGTTTCTTTTCTTTCTTTTTCTGCTATTTTGTTTCTGTAGTACATAAAGACCCTACCTGGAATTATTTTAGCATTAAGCTACCCTTAAGCACCATCTCCCCACGTTGAGACAGGGTCTCTCTACTCACTGCCTGGATGTTGAACTCGAATTTGTGACCCTCCTGCCTCAGCCCCGCAAGGAGAAGGGATTATGGGTGTGCGCTGCTGCACGCAGCACCAACCTCTCTTGGTAAAAGTAAAAAGAAGCTGGAGAACATAACAGCAGTTTGGGAAGAAACTGAGAAACAAGTCTACCATTAAAGTTACCTAAACGTTCAACCATGAAAAAACCATTTTCACAACACTGTTGACATAATCATGTGTCCTATTTAGTAGCTCTAGTTCTATTCAAAGCAAGACTTAGCAGTGAAGGAGAACTCTAGGGGGGAATGGAGTTTAAAAGCAGAATGAGAAATGATAGGAAATCTCAGAGAAAGCCAAATGCTAATTAGACAAAAACAATGAAGTTATGCCACTTTGTAGTTAGAAACATAAATGTTCTAGGTCCCTTGTAATACAGAGGGAGGGAGAGAAGGAGAGAGAGGTGAGAGGGAGAGGGAGAGGGAAAGGGAATAGAAGAGCAAGGAGAGGAAGGGAGGGAGGGAGGGAGGGAGGGAGGGAGGGAGAGAAATATTTAAGCACAACAGCATTTCTAATTGTTCAAACCCTTGTATTATCACTTGCCTGGCAATGTCCACTATGCATATCAACGTGCTGGGAATGACTCACCTTGGCAACAAATTGCTTGTCCTTTTGGTCCAAATTAGCAGTGGGAGCAACATAGTCTCTCCATATTCTCAGCCTGCGCTCCTTGGCAAACCTGGCAACAAAGCAAGTACACAAGATCAGACAGATCAAATCCTTTCCATTTGAAGCTACTTCCATCACCGTGGGGCCAGTTGCAGAACCCTCCCCTAGCATACAGACACATCCAGGAGAAAGACCACCAGTCCCACCAGACAGAGAGTACATGAAAATACTCAGAAAGTGTACAGCAAATGGAAAACTCTGAGCTACGCGTGGATTAGTCACAGCTGGCACACAGATCTAGGAGTGCAACTGTCTGAACCTGCAGTGCCAGTGAACACTGATAACTATTCCTTGATTTATCCATCTTCTGAGGGACAACAAATAGGATGACAGACATGGAACAGATGCTCTCTATAACAGGAAAAAGACACACAAACAAACGAGTGTGTTCTCTTAAGAACAAGCCTGCTCACAAGCCTGCTCACTTGCCATCTGAATTGAAAGGTTATCAGCCACCAAATCCCACGTGGATGAACAAACTAGAAAATAGACAAAGTCCCTATGTTGGCAAGTGTCTTAAAAAAAAAAAAAAAACCTACTGTCAGAAATCTATTTTAAAGTACTAAACCCTGTAAATATTTCCTGAGTCAGAGTAAGAGTGGGAAATTGAATACGCACAAAGAAATCAATGAACAGCTGTCTTAAACCACTTACAAATGAGTATATGTATGTGTAATGGAAAGGAACTATTATTTCTGAAAACAGACTTGTCACCTTTTCTCTAAGAAGCACTAAATTGAGAAAAAGATAAAGCAGGATGTAGTAGTTATGAAACACTTAAAAGTCTTTCATAGGGAGGATGTAATTTTACCAACAATGCATGTAGCTCAAATAAAGCACGCAAAACAGCAAGCAAGTAATCATAAATTAAGATATGATTTGCATTCTCTGGTCTAAGCTTGTTTTATAATGATGAGCACTCTCCAAAAAGTCTATAAATCTACAGATGTTATAAAACATGTAGATATTTCTTTAATTGTACTCATTTTCTTCAAAAAGAACTTACAGCAAAAGTAAAATTATCAACCAAAAAATAATTTAGAATAATGGATTTAAAGTTTTCTGAACCTAAGAAAGGAGATTAAACCTCAAAGACTACTTAGAAGTATTTGAAATGCTCTATTTAAGTTATCTTTTTATTGTAATTATAAAACACAAAAATGTAATTACCGTTTTTTAACAATGATGTACATTTGTCAGACCTAATGCCACATCAAATGCTCCAGATTAAAATCTACTTTCATAAAAATTTTCAGATATATCTGATGCAAGTAGAGAGCTAAGAAATGGCATATTATAAATAATTGACCTTCCAAAAATCATAAAGCTGTCAAGATCACTTGAATTTCAAGGGAAGATCTTTGTCATCGACTCTTTGCTAGCTTCTCCTTACGGATATCCTAGAAGTGAAGATTCAGGCGTTCCTAAATATTATTTCCATTAATTTACTCTTGGTCTCTGCTTTATTTTCTTCTATGTACCTCCTAAGATAGAAATTCACCCAACCATCTATCAATACTTGACAGTTGAATAGCCACCAATCTGTGATTTTCATGTTCAGTTTTCCAGGAAAAAAAATTATTTCTACCTATGTGTTAATCATAAGGCACCAAACGAAAATGATGACAACAGCAACCCCAAGCTGTATTAGCATGTATACAACTTTTTTGGTTATATTACAACTCATTTGTTTTGCCAGTACTGGAGATTGAACCCAGGATCTTAGTACTGAGCTATACCACCTACTTTGGCTTGCCTTCTTTTTGAGACTGCATCTTGCAAAACTGTTCACCGTTCAGGTGGGATTCAAACTTATAACACTCCTGCCTCTGCCTCTCAAAATGCTGGCATTGCAGGCATTTGCCACTGTAGCCAGCTAAAACATACTTTTCCATAAACTAGAGCATCCGACCTCACAATATGGACCAGAGGCTCTATTTTATCCTTTTTCATCATAGCCCTGTGCCAGGCTGTTGGAGAGTAGCTGGCAAGTGCTTTCTTCATCCTGAAATGAGCCTTATTTAATTGCAAATGCCTAAAATCCAGAACATAGGATAAACGCTGGAAAAAAAGAGCCCAGGAAACAATACATGAAACAGTACAGGCACAAACAGGTGAAACAGTATACAGTGAGATGATTTAAGATCTTTGGCAGGAAGGCTTCCCTGACAGCCCTTACCTCTCAGCTGCCCTCAGCTTCTCTGCGCCCCGAGTGTAAACCGCGATCGACCAGTCCACACAGCGTGCAAAGCCCTCCTTCAGGAGGAGCTCAGTGATGTTGCCGTTCTGAGAAAGGAGGTACATGTGAAGCAGACACAGGTTAGAGTCTGTGGCAAGAAAATCCATTTCTCTACATTTGGGTCACTGAACGCAGCCATAATCCACTGGGCAATTCATTTTTTTGTTTGTTTGTTTTGTTTTTAAAACAGTTTGTCTCACTAAGAAACCACCCCTAAGATGGGAGACACCATTCTGAGACTTCTCTCAACAGCCTCAGCCAGGTTTGGCACAGTACCCTCACTTAACAGGCATAGAATAAATGTTGATGGCACTGAATGGAATTGACATTTCAATAGTTCTTCTTGGAGACAGAGAAGGATGCTAATCTTTAGTAAAGATTACACTTTATTCATCCCTTCACTAATTTCTCCCTTTCCATAAGCAGAAAGCTAAATAACAGATTGAGTGGGAAACAGTATAAACTCCATTTGCCCAGTACAATTCTTATTCCACTGTGACACAGAGCCATCTGGCAGGGCATTGCCAGACAGCACTCCAGAAGAAACAGACATGACCTTGGCATACTTCAAACCAAATCTCATGGCCTTCTAAGCTGCCACCATGAAAGAACTGTCTTGCCATAAAAGTGACTGTAACTTAACACTGTGTTACATATAGGTTACGATGAGGGAAATTCACTTAGTTGTCAAAAAATAAGGTCATGTCATTTCCAAGAATAATCCATCTATCACAGTGTACAGCAAATGAAACTCTAACAATCAGAACTAAGGACACAAAGAACCTCATTTCTGCTCACATCAGAGATAGGAGATAACTGGAAAAGGCCTGGGATACAGAAAATAGTTTTTCAACATATTACTTTCCAAGATAGTCTACAAAAATAGTATCAGCAACTGACTTTTAGACCTACACACAAACCTCTTCTCCTATTGGCAACCTTTAGGATCAAACACTTGGGAAAGTGAATGATTCTGTTCCTCTTCCCCCTATGAACCCAGTACCATTTGAGATTAACATCGTAAAGGTGAGAAGTTGAACAGATTTGTCCAGTTCTCTAAGACAAATGACACTACCTAGAAAATGCCTCAATATCATTAGGTGGTAATCCTGCCAAGACACTTAAAAAGATGTCAAACACAGATAAGGAACAAAAGCAAAATACGGCTCCTCAAACCCTGAATGCACCTCTAACCCAGTGCAATGCTGTCTGTGTGACACTTACTGGGTGAAGGATGGTGCCCAGAATGTTCTGGTTGTGGCAGCTCTCCAGGATGATCTGAACATCTCTCTGAAGCAGTCGCGACTCAGTGAAAAATTTAGCTTCTGCAGCAAAAGGCTCTGGTGTTTCACTGCCATCTGCTTCCCGACGAAAGGTTGGGCACTGCAGGAAAGGTAGGCAGTAAGGAACAAAGCCTAACTGTGACAACGAAGCACTCTTGCCCCACAGTTAGCCTTCCAAACAACACAACTCCATAAGCTAAAGCTCAGAGATGCCTGGCATGGTGAGGGGGGAGGATCATGTGTTCAAGCTCAGCCTGGGCAACACCATCAGAGGCTATCTCTAAAATACATATAGCTCAGGTCAGAGGAGTCTCAAATCAGCTATTTCAACCATTTAAAAAAATACTGATATATAGGGCTGCTAATATCATATTCTCAGACTTCTTAGTAAAGGCAAATAAACCTTTCATTACCATGGGGGAAGTCACTTAATTGTGGCTGAAGCTTGCCCCTTACCAAGAAAAGCCACAAGGCCAATACCTAGCTTTTAATACTCCACAATGGGAGTATAATTCGTATGTCTCACTGCCAGGTAGCTCTAATTTAAATGTTTTTTGTTTTTGTTCTTTGTATCGGGGATCAAACTCAGGACCTTATGCTTACCGGCAGGCACTTCTGCCACTGAGCTACTTCCCCAGCCCCATGATATAAATGTAACACACTCCCACCAGTTTGCACCATCAGTAATATATGCCCCATGGGATGATCCTAGTGGGAGGTACAAGCCACCTTCAGGACAGTCAGGGAAGTACCACCAGTGGTACCATCTACCAGATGAGAGTCATGCATGTACCACGTATTGTTCAAACTGGTGGGAATGTATTAATCTCTAATTTTTAAAAATACAAGCAGATATTTTATATTCATAAAAACTACATATATGCAACAAACTTCAGAACTATATTGTAGCCCTCCTTTTCTAGGCTTACATCCTCAACAATCCCTGAACAGATTCAAATAATTTCAATTTTAAAAACAAAGAGGCTATCAGTTAATTAGAACTGTCCAATTGCAAAGTTTAAGCCAAAATAAGCATAAAGGGACTCTACTCAATACTCTGTACTAGGAAGAATCAGCAGATTTGAAATTCCCAAGTAGAGGAAGTATCCAACACTGAGCATTCCCACAAATTCCAACCCTACTGCACAGCCCCCTGTATGGTCTGACCTTGATCCCTGACAGCATGACTGTCACCAGGTAGTAATCTGGGAGGAGCAGAGCCCTGACCACACTGCCATCCCGCACGTGCTCGATGATAGCTGCATGAGAGAACAAATAACTAATCAGGATACCATGTCTAGGACAGACAAAGGCCAAACAGACTGCCTCTAGCCTAGTTCCTCTCCTCCAAACCGGAGAAAACCTCCCTCCGAGAAGCTAGGAAACACCAAAAGACTAGGAGGGGCCACAAAAATGAGTCCTGGAGAATACGAAGCAGACCTGCTTCTTTGCCTTTTGAACCTTCTGGGACCTCAAAGCATACAACAGAGCCTTGTTATCCAAAATCTGGATGTCACCTGAGCACAAGGTGCCAGGAAAAAAAGTAACTCAGTCCTCCTGACTGCATTTTCTTTTTCCTGACTCTATAGTTAAGAAAGGTCTCAAAGTAGGAAACTAAACAGTATATAAATACATATAAATAAGGAGATATATCATGTATGTAGAATACTTGTTTCTACCTCCAAGTTTCAAGGGGAGTTTTTAAGTAGTCTCTAAGAAAAAAGGTCTGCGACGTGCAAAATACCTGCAAGTGACAACCCAGCAACAGCGCAGGACCAGGCTCCATAAAACATGCATGGCAAGGCCTGCAAGAATGGAATTCAAACTTCCTTTCATAATGCCATGGTGTTGTTTTACCTCCTGGATTTCCTCTGGAAGCTAAATAAGCAAAATAAAGACTCACAAGATCTCATGAAACACAAGAAGCAAAGACAGCCAAGTGAAAGCAGCAATCTCCCTGGGCCCGCTTTTTTCCCTACAGTCTCACCATTGACAGGCTTCTGGTGGTGTGAGTCCACAAAGTGCCTCGGGTTCTCGATGGTGTACTTGAGGTCCCGGACGGTGTGTGAGCCATTCCCCTCACTCCACATGCCTTTCTTCGCTGCCTTTGCTTGTTCCTCACATTCTGCAAGCCGATTCTGTTCAGGACTGGGATATGAGAAACAACACAGTTAGTGAGTTCACAAAGCAGAAAGACACCATTCAGTTTCTTCAGCATCCTGATCGCCGGACTGGCTCCTGAAGCATCTGTTTCATACCTACGGCATAAGATGCAAGCCTGTGACCAGAAAAATCACCATAAATGCAATTTCCAGACTCCAAAATAGTTCCTTCAAGGACAAATTAGATTCTGAGAACATTTAATAAGAAGATCTAAAGAAGGCGCTCTGGGTCCTGCCACCACCCATGAGTAAAGAGAACAAGTTAGTAGCTCAGTAGGGAGCTACTCCAGGGAGTATAGCTTCATTTATCCACCCCAGATTCAGGAACTAGAATACAGCACAGCACAGCAAGGGACAGTACAGCAAAGGTGACTAAGAACCACCCTCGGGGCCGGGGAGATGGTTCGGGGAATAAACGCTTCCGTGGCAAGTTCAAGGGCCTGAGTTCAATCCCCGGTTCCTCAAAAAATTTTTTTAAAAAATTAAAAAATTAACAAATAAGATACCAAAAGAATTAAAAAAAAAAAAAAAAAAAAAAGAACCACCCTCACCTTCCCTCAGGCCCCCCAAAAAGGCTGTTCGAATAATTCACATTCAGTAAGGCCAGCTAGGCAAAGATCATTTTAAAATGGAGCCTCCTCATTCATTCAGGCAGGAAACCAAACTACATAACATAGCAGCCAAAAAAATCAGCAGATAAACCAAGACAAGTTTTTTTAAGTGCTAGAAATGGTTCTTTTTCATCATGTACGTGCTAAACTTGGGGGGAAATGAATCACCAGGCCTTTGCACAATCATAAGCACCTGGCTGTCACATAAACTGGACCTCCTGCCCGTGCATCAGTATGAATTTCTAAGCAAGAATGATCATTACCCACGCCAAAAGGATTCTGTATGCATCTTCCTTCCTATCACCCAAACACTAACTACATCCTCACATATCCAAATTCAGAGATAGATGAAAAAAATGTAGCAGAAAGTGAGAGAAACAGACAAGTGAGAAAAAGACTTTGTATCTAGCAACTGGTACCCCAATGAAGATTCTTTGTTGTGGGATTTTTTTCTTTTCTTAATTCATTCTGGTTGTAAACTGCATTCCCAAAGAACACTACAACAGTAATCATGTCAGTAATTGTCCTTAAGTTAAAACTGTGGCATGCTTCCAAAAACACCACCTAAAACAAACATTTTAATTCACCAAGTTCCCACAACACCACTTATACCACCAATTAAGAGTCCTGAAAATGTCTCTTTGCAATCAGAAAGGACCACACAGAAGTACAGAGTGCGAATGTCCTGGTCCCAAAGTCTAAGAAAGAAAGAAAAATACGAAAGGTGCGTTTGGCCTTTGTTCACCCTCGTTATTGGCACACCATATGCAAATATTTATCCGAAGTCTTTCTGTCAACTACTACAGTCATATACTATAACAAAGACTTAATGACTTGAAAAACATGTTTACAGCCTTCAAATTACTGATGTAGCAAATCACTTTTCAGGGGCTAAAGTGTTAATCAAAGCCAGCTACAATCCACCGTACTGCATGAACACCAGTGAACATGAGTATAATGCATGCATTATGAACCTTGTATACCTAACACTCTCTTCTACTAAGTTCGTATTACCAGCATCAAAGCAAATACATTTTACCTACTAATTAAATACCTATACACTTATAGAAGACTTAAAAGGACTGGAGAAAGGAAACATTTTCCTTGACAAAACAACTACATCCTTGTCAGTTCCCCAGATTCTACAGATTTCATTTTGAACCTTGTGTATTTACACTGCTGTATTTTTCACTGCACAATTCCTTGCATCCCACATAACATCAAATATCTATTTATTATCTATCTCTCCATTAGAATGATAGCAGAACCTAAATCTGTTCACTGCTGTAATCTTAATGCCTACAACATAGTTTAGTACTAGTAAATATATGAGGTTGGGTGAAGATAAATACTCCAGAAATGAAAATCTATAGTCCGAAACTCATGAAGGATAGAACTGACTTGTCCCAAGGCCTGTTTTTAAAGGAAATACACATAACCAAAATCATTAATGTTGCACAGCAAAAGAACTACCAACAGGGTAAAGAAATAACCACCGTGTGTGGAAAAAAATTGTTATTTTTTTCCTCAATCAAAGGACTAGTATCTAGAATATGTGAAGAACTCAAAAGAACCAGACACCCCAATATTTAAAGTCCAAAAATGAGCAACTGAAATGTACAGACACTTCTCAGCTAAAGAAGTACAAACAAAATAAATATACTTTAAAATGTTCAGCATCACTGGTCATCTAAGATTCCATCTCACTCCAGAAAGAATGGCTATCATCAAGAAATCAACCAATAATAAATCCTGTCAGATCTGTGGTGAAAAAGTACTGTTCTTTGCTGTATAAACTAGTACATCTAATACAGCACTCAGCATTGAGATTCCTCAAAAAATTAAAACTAGAGGTTCCACTCAATGCAGCTATTCCCGAGGTTGGCATCTTCCCGAAAGAGCTAAAAAGCACCACATCACAGAAGTTTACGCACACTCATATCTATAGCAGCACAATTTATAATAGCTAACTCTTGGAAATAGCCCAGATTCCCATCCTTTCATTCCCACCGATGAAGGGATAAAAAAACATGGTTGTTGGAAGTCAACAGAGACTATTCTGCCACAAAGAAAGACATTTTTAGGTAAATGGATGCATCTTGACACCATAGTTTTACGAGAAATAAACTGGACATACATTAAAAATACATTGTTTCGCTGGGCGTGGTGGCACATGCCTATACTCCCAGCACTCGGGAGGCTGAGACAGGAGGATTGTTGTGAGTTCGAGACCAGCCTGAGCTACAAAGTGAGCTCGAGGCCAGCCTGAACAGCATAGTGAGACCCTGTCTCAAAAAGACAAAAAAAA